>UYYA01000002.1:0-287775 GCA_900624975.1 Angiostrongylus costaricensis | reverse complement strand
CTCGGCTGGTTGCGCCTCATCCAATGTCCTTGATATGCGCGAGAAAATAATCTTCGTAAAGAGCATGTAGAGGACACTCAATAAGCATATCGGATGAGTTACCAAGATCTCTTCGGTCACCTTAGGTAGGATGACCGTGCTTGGCGTTCTCCACTGGTCTGGAATTTTTTCCTTTCGGAGATTGGCTGTCATATGGTTTGCGAGAAGTACACGTAAATTACGGTTTCCAGCTCTAAGAGAGTCGGTGGTAATATTGTCAGGTCGTGGAACTATGCCTCTTTTCATGCTTTCGATCGCAATTCGAACCTCCGACGGAAGAATTCCAGCTGGTTTTTCTCCAGAGAGAATATTAGGGCCAGGGACGGGGATTGTGGTACGGAAATGGTTGGTGTAGAACGTTTCCGCTATTAATTCCATGTCATGACGGGTGTTTTTGACGATCCCGTCTTCGTTCATCAGGACTAACAGCGGAACATTATAATCACACAAGTATCGACGGCATTTTTTCAGACTGCTTCTTTTCTTTGCTGCTTCCAGTATTTTCTTCTGCTTATGCCGTTGTAGATCTTCCTGCAAAGCTCTTCTGCAGCTGGCATTTATTACTAGTCATGTTAAACGTGTTGCAGTAGGATCAAGTTTCAGTTTCCTTTTCTTTTCGAGCAACTCCGTAGTAGTGATGAAGATGCGATCCGATCTTCTTGCTTGAGGAACTGAGGCGAATTCGGCACAGCTTTTCAGTCCTTCGACAAGCAGCTCGTAGTCTTCGGTCGTGTCTTCTTTAATCCGCCAGTCACGCTTGGACAGGACTTCGTTCAGAAGGTTCTCGTCGTATACAGCTGAACTTTTACCTCGCGGTCGATGAAGAAAGTTCTTTTCCAACTTGCGGCTGAATCGAATCTTCGCGCGAAGAAGGGGGTGATCGGAACCAGTACAGAATTACGGGGCTACCGATGTGTCAAGTAGGCACCATCTTCTGCTTGTCAGAATATGGTCGATCTCCGCATGAGTTATGCCGTTGGGAGACTCCCATGTCCAGCGGCGGTTTTCTTTCTTCTGGAAAAACGAGTTTCCATGGAAGAGACGTGCTGCTGACAGGGGTCCTGCGAGACAGTTCCCATTCTCATTTCTTTCTCCTAATCCAAAATTTCCGATCCTGTATTCGCTCTCGTTGACCTTTCCTATTCTGGCGTATAAGTCTCCAGAAACAAATTTATGATATGCTTTATCATTGAGGATAATTTCCTCCAACTGACAGTGAAACGCATTTAGTTCGTACTCATCAGCTGCGTCTGTCGATGAGTAGCAGTTGATGATAGTGATCTTCCTATGATGCGAGAGTTGAAGACTGAGGACGGCTATGCCAGAGTAAAGGATCACGTATGAGTCGACGAGATGGACAATGGACGGGTTGACGAAAAGCCTACGCCACTGACATTTCGTGACGGGACCTCTTCTCCACGGATCACGAGGATGCCGTTGTCTACCTGGCGTATGTCGGTCTTCTTGATCTTTGTTTCCTGTAATGCGATTATACGAGATTTAACGCGATCTGCGACTACGAGAAGGGCGTCTGTGGAGAGTGTTCTGGAATTATGTGTGCATAGTAAGGGACAACTTCCATGGCGTGTCGTGCGTGTGTTCGTCAGATCCGGTTCCAATGACGTCCAGCGCAACCCGAAATTTTCTGGCCTCTTCCCGGTCGTCTCACCGCATGACGTCATAGACGGGAGCACCCAGTGTGCGGTGTACTGAGGCTGGCCTATTGCTGGTCGTGCAACTTGGTCCTCCCTGGAGTCCTGCCGTAGCCTTACAAGGGCCTATGCAGGTCTTCACCACGGTGTGGGTCAGAAGGAGATGTGTTTTTGGCGACGAATCCTTGTAGCCCCATAAGGAGTGCATAAAAACTTTTTTTACTAAACACGAACATATTGATTTGTGGGACTGCTTGCTTCTGTATTTTTTTTGAGAAACTTTCTGTATTTGATATTATCAGTATAGGCAATTAACCGTCGATATTTCAGGAGTTGGTGTATCCGCCGTTCTTCTGCTGGCAGTGAGCTTATTACTCGGCAACGATTTAACCGCCATTATGGGTGACGTGCTCTTCAAGTCACTCGACGTCTTCTCATCCGATATGCCGTGGTATCACTGCGTCGGATCGAAGAGCAGAGCTTGTAAGATTTAACACATTAATAAACTAAGCTTTTCTTTATTTCACTCCTCAACAGTAAGGTTATAAAAACATATGCGATTAAAAATTAATGTGGGTACATGCATCTAAAACAAATTCAAAAGTGTTTCTGTCTCCATATTCTAGTAGAAAAAAGGTCAACTTTCAGCGTCACTAGGAGATAAAATGCACAGCTGGTTTTACGGCCAGGAGCCACAATGTAGGACATACGTATTGATCCGACTTTGCGCAGCTTAGCAGCGTAGTTGTTCTAATCGATATCTGTCTAGACGACTACTATTATACTTCTACTTGAAGCGCTGGTGTGAAAGAAATACCATGCATGCGTCCCCGTAACTAATCTAGCGAGAATTTTCTTTACTACTATATGAGGAACCCCGTGCTAATGCTTCTAGATCGTCACTGCAGTCAATCAATTCTCCCTGTTGTGTGGATGGACGTGACTGTTCATTATTGATGAGAATGAGAACATCTACAATTTTTTCGACCAATAGTAGCCTGTTTATAAGAAATTACTCTATTTATGCATTTGTAGTTGAGTGTGTCTCCAAAATCATTATTTTCGACCCATTTTTAAATCTTAGGATCTTCATGTGGAGTTGCAAGTGTATGTATGTATGTATGTATGTATGTATGTATGTATGTAATGTATGTATGTATGTGTGTTTTTGTAGGCGCGTAAATATATATATATATATGTATATATATAATATATATATAACGAATTGCTTCGGAGAGCAATGAAAGTGTGTAGCACATGTTTTGCTATGAAACTGACGAACGGCAGCAAAAATGCCCAATCTCCAACAATTTTTTTTCCATTTTTCAGATTGCCATTCAACCCAACGCGATTGTCGCAGTGTGAAACCATTTGGATATTTACCTAGCCTCTACCAACGGCGATATTATAAGTATGCGAAGTGTACGATTCTTAACCGCTTTAACAATGTAACATATGGGTATCGATTGGTTCATTGTCCGAGTTGCAACAACATTTTTGAAGCCTAGAAATCGGTTATACCAATTATGAATGAAATTATGTCAAGGTTTTTAACCTCTGGTAGTCCTCTCTGTCCACGCCGAAAAAAAGCAAATAATAAGCAGAACTAACTAAACATAAGAGGGAATCTATCGTTTAATGTTCCTACCATCTGTCGTCTACAACCTTTCATATAAGTCATTCTATACAGCATTGACAGCACCAGAGGAAGGACAACCAAGCGAGTAAGCAGGGCTTCGAAAAGGTTTCAGTAGAAGGTTGAACCACATCGACACGATAGCAACACTCATTAAAGTATCGCGAGAGTACAAAAGGCCGCTCTGTCTCACTTTCATCGATTTAAAGAAGGCCTTTGACGCAATTGAGATAAAAATAGTCATGGAAGCCCTCGATAGCCAAGGAGTCTCTACTCAGTACATAAAGATTCTTCGTGAGCTGTGCAAAAATTTCACAGCCAAGACATCACCATTCTGAGACGATATTTACATCGACGTCAAAAGATGAGTTAGGTAAGGCGACACCATCTCGCCAAAATTATTTATCGCCATCCTCCAGAACGTCATGCGAACATTGGAATGGGATAATACGGGAGTGAAAATTGATGATCGGCAGTCACACCATCTTCGCTTTGCTGATGACTTGGTCCTTATGACACCAAACATTAGCCAAGCGGAACGTATGCTTGCCGACTTTGATAGAGCCTGTGGAAAGATTGGTCTTCGATCAAATCTCACAAAAACGATGTTCATGAGGAACGGATTGGTTTCGTATGCCCCGTTCACATTCAACGGAAAAAATATCTCTAAATGATCCACTACGGTTTTCTAGTTTGGGAAAGCAATATGATGAACGACTTGGCTCGAGAGTTGGCTCGAGAGCTTGAGAAATCGAGAAGTTCGGTAAGCTTTCAACAGCATCAAGGATGTACTGTGGAGAGCAAAGAATGGACTTCTCTTTGCTAATCTTTTCCTCTTACGATTCTTCCTGTCTTAACGTGTGTGCGTTAGACACTTCGGCTCTACGTGAGCATGGTAATGATAGACCACTTAGCGTTATTGAATGCGCATTCTAAAGAACGATGCTAGGAGCATGTTGTATCACACAAGTGAGGGAAGAGCTCCGAAGCTTCGATCTACGTCAACAATCAAGATTCAAATACACTGTTTTATACGTCAAACTGTCGCACCGAACATATAGTGCATATGAACGACAACCGATGGGCAAAGGCCGCTAGTGACTGAATTCCTCGAGATGTCAAACGTAGTGCTGGAAACCCACCGACCCGATGGTGAGAGTTCTTCACGAAAACTCTAAAAAAAACATATGATGCTCAACGAGATTACAGACCTTAAGAAACATTTTCGGCTATTCATCAAAGGTGCAGATTTTAAACAGTTTAGTCTATTGAAAACTATTATCGTTAACGAGGAGTTAAAGGGTTAAGCGGTTAATTAGAGAATTGCGCTAGTCTGCTCTTTACTTTACTCACTGTACACTCAGAGTTAGCTAACTAAACAATTATCGTCTTCTGCGCCTCCATCATTCTGCACACGTTATTACTTAACAAACCATAGTCGTCTCACACCTGCCTTACCGTGCAGTATTAGTTAGCTAGGCGACCGTGTATCCCTTTCCTCATTGTGCACTATCGCCTAGTCAAGTAACCTATGGTGCGAGTAGTTATGAATGGACAGCCAATGATGTTGTGAATGACAGCATGAAATCCTTTTTAAATAGCGTTAGGAGTGAAAACCTACTGTTCTTCAGTATTTATGGCTTAATACTTTTATTTTTCTTTTCCGACCCTTTGGCGACTCATGCATCATGTCCAGTGTTGATGTGTTCACTGCACAACTCAGCAACGAATTGAGGTCCGTGAATTTGACGGACACGATACCTCTTGTGCACTATAAGTAAGTCACTTTTCCAGTGCAACATGTAAGAGACAAAAGAAAATGCCAGTTATTCAGAAGGAGATCTGATAGCATAAATTTTTAAAGTTTCTCTATGACAGAATGGATTGTATTTTAATGGAAATAATGTCGATTTTTCGTACTCATCGTCGAGTGAGTTTCTCAGCCTGGCACTTAACTTCCACGGTCGAATTAAACGTGTTGTAACCTTAGGGATGTTGAGATACATGGCATCTCAGTATCCCTACAGTTATATTTCACATCATACCCTGCCATGAAAAAAAGAATGGGCAAGGAATAGAAGTCGAAGGCATTATAGTCCGCCATTTTCGAAGCCAAGAAAAAATTTGTTCTTCTGACAGAATTTTCAACAACAATTTAGTTGTTAACGAGTGTTTCCTACAAATTGGTGAATTTCTTGAAGGAAAGGTAGCACCTGTTTGGCAGTCCTGTTAACCTTTCAACAATTGCTGTTTAACAAGTGGTCGTGTGATGGAGTTGGTGCTTTTCGAAGAATTTTGATGCCGGTTGTCGAATCTACACTTTCGGGCTTTTTTTCCGATGGTAGTAATTCTGTGGTGTTAAGCCATGCAATGCCATTCAACATATCGTATCGATTTCTCCAATATGATGGTCCCACTTGGAAATTGATCAATGAGATCCTCCGGAAATCGTAAACTAGGATTACTACCTACTGTTGCAAATTTGTCGTGGAAAATATCCCCTCTCATCGTTTTCACTAAATTACTGCGCGGAAAGTCGTCGGTCGTTGCTTGGAGTCCTCTTCCTATCACCGAATGCCATGCAACAAATAAAGTGATCATTTTCGTTGAGCGGAGAAAGCTAAAAACAGACTTTGCAAAAAATAAGTCGTTTAACAGATGAACATCTAGTTATCGAGTTCATTTTTCTTCAGCTCTTCAACTCTGCTGCCTGCACAAGCTGCTGTTTCACCCACATCCGATTTTCTTTTGGTGACCTTTTGTGCGCTGGTCCCCCTGGAACAACCTCATCATGGGTGGTCGTCATCGCTGGTCAGGGTAGTCACTTGAACAGTGCTCCTCTTCTAAGATTTCATCCTCACCACCAACCCTACGAAATCGGCTGTAGTACTACTGATTGCCTCCTTGTCACATAGATTGTTGATGCGCTGTCTTGGTGCCGGAGCTTCAGATGTGAGTCGAAATTCATACGGTGATGGTGAATTCGGTTGTTCATCATTCACCAGCATGCATATGGATACATATCCTTAGATGTGAACATCTAATAGCGGAAATGCTCGGAAAAAAATCAAGCGATGTCCTAACAATCATGCGATACCTGTACCTTCTATTAGTAATACTATTACCATTACTTTTGGCAATTAACTAATTACTAATTAATTCTATTACTAATACTTCCACAAATTTCTTTCGCAGTCTCGCCAGTTATTCCGACTTTTACACGCTAACACTAACCACATGGCCATCGTCGATATTCATGGCATGGACTGTCATAACTTTCGTCATGATCGCCTATTCACTGGCTGAAAATCGTGAGTCTGTGATTAAGACTGTAAGTGAATACCAATGCTATCAGTGATTTTGCGACAGAAAATAATGTTATGATTCTGCTTAAGATCAGCTACATATGTGTATGTTTAATATTTCTTGGGAGTTTCTTGTTTTATTTCGTATACACCTATCTAAAACCGCCACAATATCCGGCATATAATTTCGTTGATGCCATCAATTCAACACAGTGGAGAACATTGTCACCATGGATTGAGGCCGTTGTAATGGTGAGCTAGTCCTTCCGTTTTAGATTAGTTTCCTGTTCAAATTCGCGTTCGTTAAACTTCACCATCCATCCATCCACCTCTATATAACGAAGGTGACTTCCTAATTCTGATAATCTTTCCCATTCCTTCTCGTTCCAGTGCTTAACCTCTTCGTCATAGCTGTAAGGTCTTCCTGGATGTAGAACTATGGTGCACAGCAGAGAGTTTATTTCCAGCGGAGCCTCGTAAGCTGACGACATGTTCGATATTTCCACATGAGCCTAGCTAAGAGTAAACCAATGGCAAGAAGAAAAGCTGTTATGCTATCAAAACCGTCGCAAAGTGGAAAATCTACTTCTGATTCACCAAAGCTAGCAAACACTTGTGGTGAGAACTGAGGGAACCTTCAGCTAGGCTAGTTTTGGAGTCCATCTAGTCACAAATAAACCTAGATTTATATCATTGCCCAAGAATAAAGAACCCATGTGGTCTATAATTGATGGCAACATTCTCGAAAAAATCCTTTCATCATATTGCTGGCAGATCAAGAAGACAGGGCATAATTCAAAACTAGGAGCAAAGAACTGGAAACTTATGCTGAAAGTCGCTATAGGTGCCATCAGAAGCAGTTCGAAGAAAACGGGTCTGAAAAAATGCCACTGAGGCAATGCGTTTGTAATATGGTACCAGATCCGATAATTATACGAGACTGCTACAACCTTCCAGCATGTTGTAGAATTTCTAACACAAAGGTCTTTTCCGCTCCAAATCCACGGTGCTAAAACGCGAAAACCTCGATGGAGACAAACCATCCCGGATTTTTTCCTCTGAAGGACGAATTGTGAGAGAAAGCATAAGGGTAGGCACAACTTCAGGATCCGATAAATTACTTTCAAAGATAAAGGATGCCAGACCAGTGGTGGACGCTCGTATGGGAACGTTTTGACGATGGATGTCACTATTAGTATCCTGTTGCTCACAAGAACAGCTTCAGATAAAGTGCAACCACTAGTGCAAGCAGTGTTCTGAGAATAATTCTGCTGCATAGATCGCATACCCACTGTCGCTTGGTCACAGTAATGGAGACCACACTTTGCTACGGAATAACAGCTTCTTCATCGATCTCGAATTGTAAAAAATTCCTACAATGTTTTCGTTTTTCTGAAGACATCGCCATCGTTTCGGGAAATAGTAGTCAAAGAGGAAATATGCTCAACTAACTTAACAAAGCGGGAAAAGGATTGGAGTGCTCATAAATAGAAGTAAAGTTTAGTTAATGAAAACCTACAAGGCGAAGAATAGACTCGACTCGACGGTTCTCCTATTACAGAGATCACCACTTACATGCATCTTGGGAAACAACATAAGGGAACTGCACCCATTGTCGTGTACGGGTCTCTCAGAGAAAGCGCCGAACAAGTAAATAACCTGAAAATTCGCGCCCTCTTTGACCCATCGATCCTTCTAGCGCTCTATTATGCAGTAATGAATGGCTTGATACTTCAACTACTTGGAGAACTATGAACTCCACCGATGAACGCTTAAACGATGTTTTGTAAAATTTAACAGGCAAGCACAATGTCTAACTTCAATAGTTCACATCTTCGACACCTATTCCATCTTAAAGGTATAGAAGAATAGTACGCGGGAGTGTTCGTGGTTTACTTCAACTATTTCTTACTACTCGTGGAGATATGTCACCGAAGTATTCAAGCGGGATAACCAATCTGAGAGCAAGGGGATTTCGTTTTTTTCCAATACATACATGAATGGCAACTACAGAATGCATGATCTTTCCTTCCAAATATTTTTTGGTTGCAAAAATTTTCATGCAACTATTCGTCCCTAAAAGGCTACTTTCTGAACACTAAAACCTTTACAAAACAAGTTTTCGAAACAGTTTTCTCATCTGTATATGTCCTACGGCGAATGCCGTGCCAATAGAATAAGACACACTAATGCTGGAAAGACTCGATGTCTCTCCCCATATTAAGGAGATCTTTTAGTCGTGAAGAGTTATATACAGTCCGTCCATACTGCACGGCACCACCATTCTATGCTGAAGCCATCGAACACAGTGCGTTTTGGTGAATGTGTTCAAACGTCACAGAGTGTGGCATAAACTTATCCCTTTTTTTTCGCTTGATACATTTGTGCAAAGATTAAGACTTGCAAATACATTGATGGGGTATAAAAGTGTAAAATTCAATGAAAACTTTAATAGTCATGATGTACTGTATCTTGCTCATTGTGCCACATTTTTGCAAAGATTAAGACGACTTCCGAACTGTGAGTTTAAAAATTTCGTTCTAGGCGTGTACCACTCTACAGCTTGGACATGGTGGTGTGATTTTTCTTGGAACACAAAGTCATTTCTTTAATAATCTTATCACGTAAGCATTATTGAAGTGCATTGGCAATATAGCAATAAGTTCGATAACAGGTAAGGGTAAAGTTCTCGGCGTCGATCAATCCCTAAGGGATGGGCCATGTATTCGACCTTATTTAGCACCGTTTGGAGGTGATTGAATGCATACCCGGCCTTTATAATGACTCATGGTGACCTACCGATGTATCGAGCCAGTGCTGCTATCCTCCCAGACAAGTCTGATACCAATTTGCCGACCCCAGAGTGATGGAGGGCTCGGTGAGCCTGGGGCGCGTGGAGCGATCCCATGTGTCGGGCATAAAACTAGTTTTATTCGCAGCTCTCTTTGTAGGATAGCAGCAAATGAGTAACCTACGTCTACAGAAGCGGCTTACGGGATCTCAAGTGCAGAAAGAACAAAATTTGGCTGGATCCTAACGAAGCTAATGAGATTTCTAACGGAAACTCAAGACAAAACGTTCGGCGGTTAATAAAAGATGGCCTTATCATTCGAAAGCCCGAAGTTGTGCACTCGCGCTACCGCGCACGCCTTTACGAAGAAGCTAGAAGGAACGGTCGTCACTCTGGTCATGGTAAAAGACATGGTACAAAAAATGTGAATCAAAGAATATCAACAGTAAGCTGTACCATGAGCTTTATCTCAGAGCGAAGGGTAACAACTTTAAGAATAAGATCCCATGTGTATTTCAGGGCGCTTCCGACCAATACGCTACGTGCGCCCAAATAAGTTCGATACGAAAGTGAATTAGTGAAGTAGTGCAGAAGATGCCTAATAATCTGAACGAGTCTTGAGAATCAACATCCTTGCGCTTTACTGTAATAAAGACATTTCACAATATCGCATAAAAGCATTGAACATATAGACCAGTTACGCAGTTTTATAACATCCCTACACTAATTCCATACGACTGTTTAAAAACTTTGCTGAAGTAACGGAATTTATCTACCTGAACCAGGAGCGAAGAGATTTCCCAAAATTTTGAGGAACAGACTATTACGCGTTTGTAGAGGAGTATATGGGTCGGTCGAGGCCCTCTATATGTCAGGTACACTGTCTTGAAATTGAATACGCTACTGGCAATGATATGCACAACGTCCTCGTTTCTTGTTCATATTGGAGCATGCAGTTTCATAATGGAGCATGTTTTCAGTGATGCGATTGTGATCACTACGTTGACTACCATTATTTTCATTTTTCAAGCAATGGTTCATGCGGAGACGAGGAATGCATTCGTTTTACAAATGGCTCAAGGCGATTTCAACGTGTTTTCTCAAACATGTAAATAATACCTATCGACTTGATAGTTTGCTGTTTTCATAACAGCATTTTCGAAATTTGAAGGAATAAGAAACACTCTCGACGCTGTTAATCAGTCGTATCTAGTCACTAGCTCTGTTAAATAATTCATTAAGATTTAAATCTGAATAACTACACTGTGAAAGCTAATCGAGCTAGTTCAAAAATCTACGCAATATTTATGGGATCGCTAGAAGCATATGGAGATCTTTATCCACCACTTATATTCATTTTGTCTTTGTTCGGAACAGTTTCCGCTATATCGAGCAAGGTTGGGCTTTCTCCTGTAATTAATGAATAGCTAACTCTACTTCTTTCGCTAACCCAACAATTCGTTTCAGTTCATTCGTGTCGAGATAATTTCCTCAGTAGTGATGGAATATTGCGGCTTTGTGCACAGCAATGTCACCAGAAGCATATTACTCTGCATTATTTGTTTAATGGTGTCACTATTCACACTAGTCTTCAGTTGCTCTGTTGGTTTTTCCTTATTTTTCACAAGAGTTGTGTACTTCATTTATGATTTGTGTGAAAAGCTGCAACAACAGCAACAAAAACGTGATTTGTGTGCATATCGATTCGAGTACATTTTCGATCGATATGCAGCAGATAAGTTTGTGAATCGTAGATTTAACTAGTAAAAAAGTTTATTATAGGACTGTTACCTTTTTCAAGTCAGTCTTGCAACTAACGTCTTGCCAATGACAGCTCTTGTTGTATTGTTGTGTGAGCTTTTCGTCATCGTTTTCTTTTACGGAATCAGACGTCTGTTCTCCAACGTTGCCACAATGGTCACTAGCGGAACAGTAAGCAATTATAGTCTTTAATCTATTGAAGCATTTTATGCTAATTTTTGTAACTTGGACTATTTGTTCTAACCAGACACTCTTAGTTGGGCACGTGAATGACCCTTCCTCAAGAAGGATTATGTGCAACCTGGATCAGTCTACTACTGACTCCTTGCTGTTTTGAGAAACCTTTTTACTAGACCATCTCTAGCTGAGATGTGTTGACTGAAAGTTTTACGCCTCTTTATTTCTCGTTCTCGCATCGTTTGACTCGTATAGAGGTCACGCCTCCTAACAGTTTACAGCCACATCGTGGTTGGGAGGTGTTCCTGGGTGTCGGGCTGCGATGTACAACGAGGGAATTCATCCCCTGACAGGGTTTCTCAAGCTGAGAAGGAGTCCGGCGTTTCCATCAGAAGGCCTAGCTAAGAGTAAACTAATACCAAGAATTACCACCGTCCAGATATCAAATTAGTCGCATGTTGGCAAATCTCCCTCCGATCCAGAAGGGCTGCGACTGCCTGTTGGTGGTAACGACCTAGAACAGACTGGGCAGGCTAACCTCGAGACACCAGGGAACCACAGTGGCTAAACCAGCAAACTCCGAAAAAATGGAGATTATGCTGGGTCTCTTGCACAACCAATGAAGACAGGCCATGCAGGTATACAAGTATAGAGGTCACGTGGTCGCAAGTGTGTTATTCTTGGCTGAGCTTCTTTGTGGAATTGTCGAATTGCTTGTCGGCTTGGCGGATCTAATCGGGGGTCTTACATATATAGAACATTTCTTGCGGGAATACATCTTTAAAAGACGACAATGTGTCCATAAAAGCGTGTAGAGGATGGAAGCGTGGCTTAATCATTCCTCATGTTTATCAATGTTAGCCTGTGGCTTAGTTCGACATTCGACTTCAAGACTGAGCAGGTTTTTGCTAGAGGAAAACGATGCTCACCCAATCAAGAACGTTTAAAAACGTTCCATGGGAAAATTCAGCATCCTCCCTCCTGTCATTTCGAAGTTTGAAATCTTACCGATTAAGTCACATGCCTGGCTCTTTAATTTAAAATGTTGAATTCTTCTAACAAAAGTAAGCTTTCTTTTTTAGAATCGGTTTGAAACGAGCACGATTTTCTCTGTAAACTAAAACGCATCTTTCTTTCAGAGGAGGCACTCACAAATTAAGATGACCGATTACTTATTGAACTTGTTAATGGCAGCTCTATGGATCGGAGTGATTCCAATCGCTCTAAGTGTTAGTTTATTGTTAGAAAAAAGAACTGCTATGTACTTCATTTTATAACAGAATTGTCTTGATTCTCCATGAAGGAGCGAAATGCTGAGGAAGGACGAAAAGAAAAAACTTAATAATCAAATTATAGGGCTCTCTTATAGAAAGCATCCATGATCAGGCCACTAATTTTGATTATAGAGATAAACTAGCCATGTTCGTCTTACTATCACCTATACCTCTTTGTGCCGTGTACAAGGTTTGTTCGATGTTTTCTCCATCCGAAATGAATCGATGACTAAAGCAGACCCAGAAAACTGAAGACAAATCGATAAGAGTTGAAGAATGAATAGTAAGGTTACTATCCAATTAGCGAACTTTGAGGCTTGAGATTGCTGCAATAATAGAAGCCCCACGTGGCAAGAAGAAGAAATACATTCGCACGCAAACTAGCCAGTGCAAATATTATTAAATGCTTAATGCGATAGAAGTCAATTGTAATACCTTTACTGGGTATCCAATTCAAACTATTCTTTTCGCTTTTGAGAGAGATAGAGGGAAAGAGAGAGAGAGAAATAACGATGTTCGCGAAGGCTTTTCATAGGCTCCAAAATACAGGAGACTTTTCTTTTTCAATTCGGAGTTCCAAATTTCCATTCAATATTCTTGCATGTTATACATTTGAAAGGTTTCTTATTTTATGGTGTTCCAGTCATTTCTCCTGTTACATGGTTGGACGTCATATGCTGCGCAGATTCCATTTCTTCTTTCATTTGATTCATTTTCCTCGCATCCATCATTCAGGCTTCCGTATTTGCGGGTGGCTTCAACTGCTGCTTGAAGGCTTTATTATGGCTGGGGTTGAATGCTGTTCGAGTGGATTCCTCCTAGTATCCTTAGATAGTCGTGGTAGGACGTTTCTGGTGAATCGGGGGAAGTGGGCCGGTCTCAGACAGGCCCTCTACCAATTTCAAAACGCCTGAAGAATGGGAGGTTTGCTGTGCCCAAGGGTAAGTCTAAGCAGAGCGTGAACTAACTCGGCACTGTTTATCATAGACAGCACAGCTACCAACGTGCTACCCATAATCCATTATTTGTAGCGCAGTCGTGGTAATACCTTTTATCAACACGAAGCTGGTTCGATTCCGTTCCAGGCTCATCAAGTCTTCCCCGCTGAGGTCTCCAAGGTCAGGACATTGGTACCAGACTTCTCCGGAAACCGTTCACTCTCTGTAATCGAACAAGAAACCCTCTAATCCGGCTTAACTCATGACTTTACGGAAAGTCGACTCGATCAGCACTCAGCGCCATTCACAAAGAACAACATCCTCAATCAGGAGCCGAAACCATTGAAAGGCTTTCGTGGAAGACTCATATGAGGAAACGAATCGGATGCAAGAAGTGGCGAGATCCGCGTAGTAGATCTAAAGACGAGTCACACAAAATAATAATTCTATTCATAGGAGAATGAAACATGAAAATTTTATTTGTTATTATCATATTACTATTAATAAATTTTATTCAAGTCCATTACCAATTTACTAACTGAAACAGATTGGTTACTTGTTCATTTTATTTTCTGCTGAATGTTATTCTTTTCGTTTTGATTTTTAGTGGGAAGGAACATCGTCATTATTTAAATAAGTTTCAGGTGTTCTCGTGCTACTATTATAGAATGGATTTCAAACGGTTATTCATTCCGGATGCAGAGCTGTGGGGCCCACGTGGGACCGCCCATCGCACCATTGCCGAACGAAATGAGAGACGCCTTCGTGTGTGAATGTCATTGAGTTGCTAATTGATTTATTGATCTGACTTCTGGATAAAGTTAGTGTTGAGATGCTTTTCCTGGATGTGCACAGTATGTGTTTGCTGAAGTTTGTCCCTTCTGATGAAAAGGAGAATGTTCCTTTGGATGAGACGAAAAACATCAGTGTTGTTTACATTAGAAGTGGGATGATCTACCTTCTCTATGTTTTGGGAAAAGTAACACTATGACCAAACTTTCATTCACCTTCGCTGTATAGTTTTTTCTAAATGGACCCTATTCCCCACTAGTGCGAGGTGAGGACCTCATAATCATATGAATACAAGGCCTTGATTATTGAGAATGCTAGCGCAACGAAGTCGTAAGCGCTTTGTAAATCTGCTTTCGAAATGTTACTTCTCCGACGATGTTGTCGTGCGTTAGAATAATAGTAAAATTTGCACTTAATTCTGAAAACTTTCGTAAAATAACGATCTCTCCACAATAAGGAGATAAATAATCGTTGACCAAACACAATTAGGTAAATGTAATAAGCGTCCATTGTCTCCAATGGATGTTTCGTTGCCGTTGCCCTCGTAGTAGGACGAACACGTTATTCCCGAATGACTGAACACATTCTCCCGGTTCGGAATGTGAACCATTTACTCTCGTAATAACAACCAAGTGGCTCGACATGTATAGCAAGCCACTAGTGAAGAGCAGATAAGTACCACAAGTGGGCTTCGACCAATCAAACGATCTGAATAGCACAGAGAACGCCTGTTTTTTCTAACCACTGTGCTACAACTGCACAATTGATAATAAAACTGAAATGATCGAAGCGAACTAAAAGTAATAAAAGCATAAGGAGGCGTTTTCCCGCGGATATACTAACGGTGATAAGAGACCATGATAACGTGTGTACTACAGTAATTGGAGTGTAAATGTCGTCCAACACACTCGTGTTCGTTGAATTCCGGATCGAGGGCGAGCAGAGATTTATCCATTCCTCCAGTGCGAGCAAATGAAACTTTTCTGGATACTTACTGGGTACCCCGATAGACTTCCGTAAACTATTCTATGAACAAAATGTGCCTTCATAATCGTTGCTATGCATAATGGTGTCGAAAGCATGGCGTTTCCATAGAGGATTGATCAAGATGGATGCTTCCAACTACTAGCATTAAATTGAAAGCGAAACCATTATAACGAATAAGCCGGAAAAGGTGAATGATTCGAAAATTAGAGGAAATATGTATGTTGGAATGTCGTTTGGCTCCATGAAGTATCGTAGAGGTGATTGATTCCATGTTTGCTTTGAGCATCAGCTTACATAAGTTCACCGATGCATTGAATCAGTCTTTAATACCGCATGGTATAGCAACTATCCCCGGAATAGTTACTAGTTCTATTACTGCATGTTTCTGTAGTAAGGATCAGATCTACTGTTTCTCAAGTTGCCTGGCAAATGTCGTAGTACGTAAATGCTTTGATCCCAACCTAAGGAACTTCGTACAGAGAATTCCACTATCAAAATTCTCTACCTACCTAGCAGACACATTCATGGGTTGATGGAGACGGCCTTTGCCACAACACCACTAGACACAGCATCACGTGGCTATCGGTCACACCACCGGGCATGCTGCTGGGTACGTCTCATTGCTTGGGGAATGGACCCCATGACCTGGTCCTTGACCTTACCACCAACGACTCGCTTGGACGTAGCCACGCCCGGACTAACATCGCATTTTTTGGACTTGGCAAGATCTTTAGGAGTCTTACGTTCGATTTGATTATCTTATTCTTACGCCAGTATTCTTCCATCGTTATTCCTGTTGTATCGGTGTTGTCTTTATGTATATAAAGATTTAATCCCAAGTTTGAGTGTCGAAAGGTGTTGCCCTGTGTCAACTGCGAAAACTCCCGCGTGGCGTCTTCTCACGAAGTCCAGCATTCTGCTTAAAGCTAGTGGTTATTCAGTGTCGAGAACTGACTCGAAGGCCTATATTCCGCTAGCAACTGCGATATTGGTGTCTATCTACCAACTAAGGACGAAAGGCTTGAGGACAAGAAATTTAGGATCGAATCTACGTGCGATCCAGTGTCAGGGCACCTTTAGTGACTGCGCTACGCGAGCTACATTTTTTTTACAATCTTTGCAATGCCACATGAACGAAAGATAACTAGTTTACTAAAAAAAAATTACCCATTCACGAACTTTATTCAAGACTTAATGTTGATGTTGGACCTATTCCATCTACCGTTGTGTTATGTTTCCAATTGATTGTAGTTCCTAATGTTTCATCACACCAATACAGAGGCTAAGTTCTGACTGTCAATATAATTTTTCTCACTCGACGTTATCTTTGCTTATTTATTACGTCGTTATGGTATTGTGTGTGTGTATGTGAGTGTGGGTATGTGCTTGTGTGTGCATGTGTGTGTGTATGTTTGTGTATATGTGTGCCCATATCTGTGTAAAAGTTCAAACCCCAAAGTTGGGACGGTAGCAGCAATACATATGTGCAGTGTCAGCAGCAGAGAAGCGCCCACCATAGAACAAATAAGAAAACTGTCATCATTCCAAGTTTAGCAAATTCGTACCAATTTTCTTTGCGAGCATGAAAATAAAAGGATAAAGCTCTTGGCGTGGATTAATCTCTGAGGGATGTGCCATGCATTCGACTTCATTAAGTATCGTTTGAGGTGATTGAATGCACATCTGGCCTTTACAATGACTCGCGGTAGCCTACCGATGTATCGAACCAGTGCTACTATCCTTCCAGACAGGTCCAGTACCAATTTGCCTACCCTGGAGGGAAGAAAGGCTTGGTGGGCCACGGGCGTGGGACCTATTCCACGTGTGTGTCGCAGAAATGCCTCCAACCACTGCGCCAAACGTGCTCTCGTATGTATGATGAAATGGGAACACAGCAACTGGGAAAGAAGCAATGTGATTAACGAATTGCAAGATTCAAGCGCTAAGTAGAAATCGAGTACGACGCATTTCTTACGGTTGCATAATTGCTCTTGCGACTGCGCCCTACACAAAAACACTTAAATAAGCAGATAAAGTGCTTGTCTGATATCGACCACTTCTATGATAGGTTAGAAAGTAAAGAGCATTTCATTCCTGTCTTCCGCATATACGGCTAAGCAATCACGAAGTGTGAAGGAGCCGGTATGTCTTCGCTCTTCTTGTAGCCTTCATAAGTTACAAAAGGTACTATAGTTGGCCAGCATGATCGTAAACTTATCGATTAACGACAAACTGATAAATACCTACACAGTGGGGCTAGCAGCAGTCAAACTATGCAATAGACAGTTAAGTCGAGTATTGTGAGCCTATTGGTCTCAGAATAAGACTCGCGGTCGGAATGTATATGGGGTACAGCAAAGCTGTTGTTGATTGAAGACCTAAGCACTCCGTGGAGAGATAACCAAAAAAAGCAAAGAAAGGGAAGGATTTGTCAAACTACACATTTTAATCGCCTATCTGTATTTACTGCGGAAACGATGCTCTTCCAATGCCGTAACCTGTATTTAACTGTCTTTATCAGGATTCAGTCACTCCGTGGTCGTCAATAATATGCTGTAATATTTTTGTAGGCAAACTGCTAGTTACACTATCGTAAATAGATTCATATGCACCACCTGTACTTCGATTTCTGAGAAGAAACGGTCAGAACCAGTACAATACGCAATCTTATTGATTACATTTTAGCCAGCAGAACCTATCCTAAATATGCAATGCAACTGGGAACGTGGTGAGTACCAACGTTTTGCATATTTCGGCCAATCTACCTGGAAAGCATTACAATTACGACTTAGTAACATAGCATTTTTTCAGCTAATAATTGAGTTTTCATGAAGCAGTTTAAAAAACGATGGTATTATTCAGGACAGAAGAGAGACGGCAAGAAACACGGTGATGAAGACAGAATTTCGGCGGGAGATTTTAAAAAGATCAGAAAAGGTGCAATGGTTAATCCACAAATCTGACCGAGAAATTCAAACTGTAAGAAAGAAAAGGCTTCCGAAGAACATTTCCCGATCAACTGTGACTCCTCACGCGAGTACCAAATTCCCAAAACTAACAAATTCGAAATCGTGCTTTTCATTAGATAAGAATATGTAAGTGGGATTTTAGATCAATCACAACTCGAGTAATTCGAAATTATGTTATTTGTCGGAATAACATGCTAGGAATCAAAAGTGTTACATTAATCCGATCACCCGTATGACCTATATTACCCATGGGATCTCTTTATGAGGGAGATCCGTGATTTCAAGTCCGATATAACAGGAAACTTAATCATTTCTTCATGAGGAAGTGTGGGAATTCATGGATCGACAGCCTTGTTACGGGGGAACATGACACAACATGGAACATATTCGAGCAGTGGCTCACGTTAAAGGATGGAGATAAGACTCTCAGCGTTGACCAATCTCTAAGGGATGCGACATGCATTCTACTTCATTAAGCATCATTTGGAGGTGATTGAATACATATCTGGCCTTCTTTACAATGACTCGTGGTGGCCTACCGATGTATCGAGCCAGTGATACTATCCCAGACAAGTCAGGTACCAATTTGCCGACCCCACTTCGGAGGTGCCGGGATCGATTTAACATATGTCGCTCGGTGCCCCAACCACTCCGCCGTACGCTCCCCACGGCGTCGGGGTTGCAGGATGAATGTTCCTTCTCGGTTGTCTGGTCACGCACGGCAGTCATTAGTTGGTGAAGCGATTTATCCGATTAATCCAAACAACAAGCAAGTGATTAAATTAATATGTATAGTCCACTATTGAAAGAGGTAAACAGCGTTTAGCCGCACGATATCGAACGGTTCTTCTTTAAGTCCTTAAGGGATTTAGGTGTTCGCAGCTGCCCACTCATCAATAGGACGGTCAACTGGCTTATCCATGGCGTGGTGTTGTTAGTGAGCCCATGGTTGAAACTCATACGTAACCTGGGTAGGAAATTGTAATCAACTAGCTGAGAGAAGAGCGAAACGAAGAAACCACATGGTTTGGTGGTGAACTCGGGGAAGAGGAAGCTCACGGTAGGGGTGATAGAGGATTCGATCCCCTCCGCAGACACTTGCGGTCCAGCGTTTTGCAAATATCTCAGAATCATTTTGGCTGCATTTCACATAACACCCTGCCGTGAAAATCATAGTTGCCAATAAAAAATCAGCCAACATTGTGATCTCGGATACAGCCTCTACTTAACTGGGTTCAATGCCGATTTGTGCTCACCAGGTCAACCATTCGATAGGTGATTGCTGATGGCACTGTTAAATAAAAACCTTGCAGAGAGAATGGTGAAACGAAGTACCCACTTACAGTGGTGGTGAACACGTCAGCTCCTGGAAAGGGTAGCAACGGGTTTAATCCCAACCAGAGACACCTGTGGGCTGGAGTTTTGCAAATATCTTAGCATCATTGTAGTTGTAATTTCTGCTTTCGAGAAATTCCCAATAGCTATCGGTGATCTTCTCATGCTCATTACGTCATTGCCGTTTGTACACACTACCTATTGATCTTGCGCATTAAGCTGTTTCGACACAGCAGGAGATTATTGCTTTGAGGGTTTCTGTTCTCTTGCATGTGAGAGAAACAGTTCAATTGAGATGGCTTGCGGAGGGCATATATTCCTAGCTAGAAAATCGCTCACTTCTTAATCTCGCAGAATTTCAGCTTCAGACATCCAGAAACATAAGGTCATTCAGTGTTTGTGGTAGACAATGGTGGCAGTTGCACCTTTTACTAAGTTTTGAAACGATACTTATATTAGGTTAAACTTCGCAAAATACGTTTACAATGCGTAAAAACTAGTTGTAATCTTCTTAACCCTCACTTTTAAACCGACTTGCGAACTTCTCGATGGGATCTCCGTCACCGACATGTTTAAAAAATACATGGAAGTGAAAATACGGTGACTGGCAATAGTGTCTTTCAAGAAGGAACGTCAGTAGATACAATTGCATTCCTTTGAATTGACATCAAGCAAATGTTCCTACAAAAATGAATTGGCATATAGATGAAGATTATTTCTATACTTAATATCGGCTTAATACCGTCTCGATGCTGTGGAAGATGGCACCGTAGTGCAATACGGCACTTGTTGCAGGTTTTGAGGGTATTTAACTTTTGCGAGCAAAAAGTTTCGTTCCGTGCATCGGTACGCTATGAATGTCTGAGATTTTTCTGTTGTAGGGTGTGAAGGTGGCAAGAAGAGCAAGCGAGATGAGCAAAAGAAAGCCAGCCCAAGTAAACAAGGAAGAAAAAGTGAAGGACGACTAGAAGGAGGCAAAATAAATGTGGACCGACAGAACAGAGAAAAACTGGATGAAAATCATGTCAGTAGAGGACAGAATAAGAAAAGTTATGGAAGAAAAGGTCATAGGCTAAGTGGAGAAGGAATGAGCGGTGAAAGTTGTAGCCGAGAACGTCATGGTCGACATCGTGCCGGTGGAGAAGTAGTGAGCGGGGAAAGTCACAGCCGAGAAGGGTATAGTCGAAATCGTACCAGTGGAGAAGCGTTGAGCAGGGAAAGTTATAGTCGGAAAAGGAGTCGGGAAGAGAAACGCCATAAAAAAGCGAGCCGTGACTCACAAGACAACGAAGGTGAGGAATAGAATATCCTAAGGAGACGATTTTGAGGTGAAATGGAAGAATTGACAAATTACGAATTCTTGGTGGAACAAGCACACAAAAAGTGAATAGGCCTTAAAATAACCATCCATTTAATGATTTCCGTATATCAAAATGAATAACCTCCTCCTCTATTGCTCTAAAAAGGGGAACAATCAAAGTATATTCAAGAATGACGTCCATTCTCTTAACCTTCACTGTAGATTTTCACATATGTGGACATAACGGTTTGGGTGCAACTATATGTATTTCGATTGCCAGTGCTACCAATAAACGAAGCTTACTGGAATAGGATTACTCCTGACTCGGGTTACGAAGGGAAATGTTAGGAAATTTGTATTGGGTAGCTTTAAAGAGGGCGAGCTGCTTACTGTACATCGAAGTTCTAGATGCAGGAAAAGCTATTTTGGTAGCACTGAAGATAGTGGAACGATTGAACAACAGCCCTTGTTACTTTGATGTCACTTTAAGTGTTCTATTCCTACAAGAATATTTTAGCTCGAGAGAGAAGAAAACTGCTATTAGAGCTTATTTGAACCGCGATGTCTCTTACGCTTATTTTCATGAGTTAGATTTTAATAACAAAACATTTTAATATTGAAGAAAAACTTGGCACGGGTTTCTAAAAGTGGCTCCCTCTAATACGATAAAATTTCTGGGGTGAAATCTTGTAATTACAATAATAGAAACGTTTCTTCAAGCTCCGAAAAGAAGAGAGCCCAGGACCCGACGAATCAGAAGGCGAAAAGGTAATTACGATACAGCCGACGATTCGTCTGGCTCCCTGGATTCTTCGTCAATTGAATCGGAAAGGATTGAAGTGGTCATTACTAACGAATTCCGCGACTATGTTGAAAAGGTAAGCAGAGAACGCTTATCGGTACGGATAAAATCTTATTCTAAATTTATTTCTGTCTGATTTATTCTTATTTATTGATAAATGCTCGTTGAAAAACGTAACAACAAAATGTAGATAAAAAGGCAAGAATTAAATTTAGACCATTGAAAACTTCGTGGATTATATTTCTTTCTAAAGAGATCTTATCTCTCGGCCAACATTAGTCACATTTGCTTCTTCCATAGATTATTCCACCACAACTAATCCCATTAATCATGGAAAAATCCGGTTCTAACATCAATACATCTTGTTTTCTTTTCCACCGCATCTGAGGAAAACTCAGATGGCACCACTAGCTCAATGAACTCGCAAGGCGCCAAAGTTTTCGCACGAGGTCTTATTTTTTCTAAGCAAGAAAGTTGTCACTTTTGGTTCACAGTCCGCTTTCGGCATCCTAGCGACGTAATGCGGACTGTGAGAAGGTACCAGTCTGCGATCCCCTTGTCTGAGGCATATCCAGTGACTTCTTTGCCTGATACTTGAACGGTCCGTCCTCACTAGTTGTGCGAGCTCCAGCATAATCACCATTTTTCGGAGATTTGCTGGCTAAACCATTGCAGTTCCGTGGAATTCCGACGTCAGCCTGGCCAAAGGCTGTCCCAGCTCTTCACCACCACAGGCAGTTGCAGCCGTTGTGGATCAGAGGTAGATTTGCCACCACGCGACCTTGTTGCCTGAAGGGTGGTGGATGATTACAAGTTTACGAGTATAATGAAAGGGTTTGAGGCACTAGCTTCAGAGCATTTAAAGGATACTACCCAATTCTACCATAGAGTACTATCGGAAAGCTTTCACGATACAATTTTACAACCACACTTCGTCTGGGAAAGCTTGGCTTCTATTGCGCTATGGTCTCCTACGTGGCTACTATGGACAATTTCTCAATGTTCACTTTTGCCGTAACAAGACATGGAAGTAAGTGTTTATGAACCTCGAATTTTAAAATTTATCTTTGTTTGATGAAACGATATTACACGGATAATCAAGTATATACGCGCTTAGAGTTGTTAGAAGTCTCCTGCATGAAATACGGGGTGTTTGATCCGATTTCACATTACTGCCTCACCAAGACTGCCAACCTACTGGATCGTGATATTAGCACCAGATTTGTCTGGAAGTATAGCAGCACTGATCCGATAGATTGACAGCTCAAGTCGTTTATATAGGCCATATATGCATTTAGTCACCTCTGGCGTTGCTAAGTGAAATCGGATGCATGACTTATCCGTCAGGGATTGACGAACGCTAAGAGCCTCTTAACCTTTTTTAATTAACTGGTACCCAACACGAAGAAAGACATTATTGTGTATTTCAGTACACTTTCTTATTCCGTTCGTCATAAGCATGTTCTGCGTTGGATTTCCCATGACTTACCTTGAATTGGCTTTGGGTCAGTACACCCATGCCACTGTGCTAGCGGTATTTGATCGAATAGCTCCGATCGCTGTCGGTGTGTTCTTAATTTAGACTTTCTGACTTTGTTAAGACGTTACTGCTTGTGAATATTCAGTATTTTTGTGAAATTTAGTCCTTTTTTAAACTTTAGACTTCTGTAGTCTTTTAACAACGGTCTCTCAGTCTAAAGATGCAAGATCTGATTAAATGGATAGAACAAGTGAAAAGGCTGGACAAATGTTAAGCATTATTCAAATATTAGTACTATTAACATTGCCATATAAATGTGTTCGGTTATCCTTAAATCCAACCGAAGTGAACTTGACTAAGCCTTTTTTACTGAAGCTGAGCGCAAACCACCTAGCATTGTTGGGAGTTTCTGATTATTCGGTGAATTAGCCCTGTCTTCTTGTAATCAATCGGCCTGAGGTCTTTGAATCGTGACCTAATGTATAATGGATGGTATGGATTCTACACAAATCAATAGGAGTTTTTTATGAAGTATTTTTCTTCGTTAGTTTAATTTGGCTTGCAAAACGCTTTCGTTAGATCGTTTATAATCAGTCGTTAGCTTATCCAATACATATGTTAGAGCGGGATACGACCGAAAAAAGCTCTATTCCTCAGCTAGAGATGTATAAAAACTTCTCGAAAGAGTTCATTGCCCAGTAACTTAACCGACAATTGACTGTTAGTCCTCTAAGAGACCATGGTTATTGCATGGACTTTGGAATTTGTGGGTATAAAAATACCCAATTAGATAGTTCATAAGTTTCAAAACACTTCCAAACGTTGGAAACAATGGTTTGTACGGGTAAATAGTAGGAAACATACCACTATTACCCGTAGAAGGATAGAGCAAGGTCTCTTCCACAATCGTGCCATGTTCATAACCTATCGCTCTACTTGTATGAAAATTACCATCTATATATTAAAACCGCAGAAAAGCCGCTAAAGCCAGAAAATACGTGCCTTCGCAAGCGCCAGGGACGATAAAAACAGTGAGGGCATTATATCAGGTTGTTCAGAAATAAATGGGCGAAAATGTTTATTGTTTTAATGTATTTTTTACCAGTATTAAAAAATAATTTTTTTCGTCAATTCTGAGCTGTGCAGCCTTAGATGTCAAAAACGAATCTTCGTCAAAATTTCTTTTACGGATTCAAAGTCGGCCATAGTGCAGCAACGATGGCACTTGAAACATTAATGTGAAGTTTGGTAGGTATGAAGATAGCGTTAATGAATTAACAGTGCGAACATGATTCCGGAAATTCCTATCTGGTGATTTTGACCTCGAAGATATAGAAGGCTGCGGGCGTCCCATTGAACTTGACGACGACGAATCGAAGGCAGTAGCGGAAGCAAGCATGTGAACAACTTTTCGAGAGCTTTTAGAATAGCTTGAAATAAGTACAGGAACAATTTCCACTTACTTGAATGGCATAGGAAAGACAGAGAAACTTGAATGCTGCAGTGGTTAAACGATAATAAAAAAAATCGTCGTTTTGAAGTGTCGTCTGCTCACAATGGTTGGAGCATAGCGATCAGGTTCCACAACGCTTCTAAAATCCGAAATTGCAGCAAAAAAGGTTATGGGGACTGCTTGAGGTTTTCGACCGTGCTGATTCATCACAGCTTTTCGAATTCGGGTGAAACGTTTACAGCAGAGAAGTATTCCCAATAAATCGACGAAATGCAGCGTGGATTTCAACGACAACGGCATTAGGCAGCAGAAAAGGACCAATCCTCCACGGCACCGCCCGGCCTCACGTTGCGGAACCAGCGCTGCAAAAGTTGAACGAGTTGGGCCACGAAACTTTACCTGATTCGCCATATTCATCAGATATCTCGACTATCACTTCTTCAAGTATCTTGACAATTTCCTGCTCGAGAAATGCTTCACCAACCACCATGACGCAGAAAGTTGATTCAACGGATTCATCGCTTTCAGTACTTCATAATTTTAAGCAACTGAAATAAATAAACATGTTTCTCGTTGGCAAGAATGTGCAAATTCAAGCAGTCTTCATTCTCGTATATAATGCTGAGATATTTGCAAAACTCCGGACCGCAGGTATATGCGGCAGCGCGTGTTCGTTCCGCACCGGAGTTTTGCAAATATCTCAGCATTATATACGAGTTATATTTTGCAACATACCCTGCCATTAAAAAGAAAAACGCAGTAAATAAAAGGGTTAAGATTTAGTCTTCATTCTAATTCATAAAATTTTGCATGAAGAAAGTTATAACATTTTAAGCAATACAGTTAAGAACGCTTACTTATTATGAAAAAGCTTATTATTATTACTTACTTACGAACAACCTAATGTGTTTACACACAAGGGCAGCATGGATGTTTACGTCCCTAGATGGCACCCCAAACGGGTTTTATGAACTCTAAATGAATAATTCTCTTTCATAATGTTTGCTAAAGCGCTCAGAACCCTTTTTCTATAGTTTTCATGACCAAGCGAAAGCCTGTCTGAGAGCGATGTTGGTGGGCCGAAAGTTCAATTATGTGCGTGGAATTGCACAAAACTTTTCTCGAACACATTCTTTGAGTGATAAGTTGCCTGGAAGTTGACTGTTTATTTCAGATTATAGTAGCAACAACAAATAATGGTTATTGTATAAAATTGACGAATATAAAAATTTAGAAAACAGTCGACGTAAGCTGCACAATATTTCCAAATTCTGTCAGCAAATTTGCGTGATGGGCCATACTTACTACAATAGGCAGATGGCCCTTCCTAAATGATTGCACGGGTCCCAGCATAATTCCCATTCGTTTCACTCTCGCACAATCGTCGTCCACGGTGGTGTCTGCTTCGAACATTCTAACATAATGACATCGCAAGGCTCATTCTCGATTTCTGAAATGATTGCCATGTGAACGTGCAGGCGACTGCCGATAGCCACGAATACGTCTACTCATTGTCCGGGTTGTATTCCAAGAGGACGCTTGCATTTTCGTGAAGTCCACTCCACTGTTCATTTCGTTTATCTCTCACGTGTTATTTATATTATGTAGCCGACTCATCTGTTTTTCCCTATTGATCTATATTCTCCTGGAAGCCGAAGATGGAGTAGGTTTCGAAGATTTGAGCTGCGTATTTCGGCTAGACGTTATGAGTGCCGGCCAAACTTCAAAAGGTTCAAACGCTTTGTCAGTGGCGTGCGGTATTCTTGATGTGGTTGGATTATCAATCCATGTCTCAGTTGCATAACAGAGTATTGGCAGGACCGTTAAATAGAAAAGGTGAGCCCGGAGTTTTCGGCTCATTAGTTGGTCGACAGCTTCTTCGAGGAACCCAAATGCTGCTCAAGCTGCTCTCCTTTGTCTAATTCCTCTTTCGTATTGTTCTCCACGATCATTTACGTCCAAGGTACACGTAAGAGGTGGTTCCTGTAATCTGAGATCCATCCAGCTCGATTTTTTCATCTTCGCGTTTTGGTTTCTTCATGAACTCATGGCCATATTTTTGCGCATTTCAGTCTATTTCCCCTCCTTACTGAGTTCATTGAGCATCGTCCCTGCTTCATTGGTACCCCTCGAAAGGATAACAATGTCGTCGGGGAAACAAAAGTTTGATAGGAATTTTCCATCAATACGTATTCCTTTCCCATCCCAACCGAGTGACTTCATTATCCACGGCAGTGCGGCACTAAACAGCTTTGGCGAAACTGTGTCGCCCTGTTGAAAACTTTTCCCACAGGTGTGGTGAGGGGTCGATGAAAAAGCTATATGTTTGTGTTGCAGTTTTGATAGTAGCCAGCTGTTGTTCGTATGCAGTATGAATCCATTCCTTGGTCGACGAGCACTGATAGGTTTATGTTCCTTTCGGAGCTGTCGAACGCTTTCTCGTACTCGATGAAGGTTACTACAACGGCGGTTGATACCCATGACAGATTTCTATAACCCATAACACGACTTTAGCGTGGTCCATGCAGCCGAATTTTTGTAGTCATCCTGCCTGCTCATCTGGTTATGTCTCTTCCAAGATTTTCGATGTGGACAAATGGAAAATCTTTGTGAACAGCATGCAGAAAAAGCAATCAACAAGCACATTGGACAGTTGTTAAGAAGATCCCTTCGGTCTGTGTTCCTACGCAAGACGAACCGTGCGAGTGGTCCTCCACTAGTCCGGGATTTCCTCTTTCTGAAGGTAGCGTGCCATATGGGTTGCAAAAAAACACGTAATATGCGGTCAACACTCCTTACAAAATCGACGGTTATATCTAACTTAGGAGCTGTATCATTCTTTATGCCTACTATCGAAAATCGAACCTCACAGGGTAGAATCCCTGGCGGCTCTTTATCAGCGACGATTTCGAGATAAAACCTTTCCTCCATCGATTCCTTATAATGACACGGTGTGGTGATGATCCTATCCTCGTTTATCAAGGTGGATAGTGGAACATTATAATCGCAAGTAACCTGACGGCACTTCTTTAAACTAGGTTGCTTCTGAGCTGCTTCCAACTAATTTTTCAGCCTATGCTAACGTAAATCCTTCTCCAAAAATCTTCTGCGGCCAACATAAACCGTTTATGTGTTGCAGTAGGGCCAAGTTTCAGTATTCTCCTCTTTTTCATGACTTTTTCTTTGAGGAACTGCGGCAATTTCGGTGAAGTTCTTCGACAAGCAGCTTCTAGTCTTTGGTCGAGTTTTCGTTTACCTGCTAGTCACATCAGGAGAGGATTTTATTGAAAATATCCTCGTTATACACGATTTGTTTCGTTTTTATCGGATGATGAACAGGCCGATCAATACAATACCAATCCCGGTACCACTGAGATGTCAAAGAGGCACTATTTTCTATTCGTGAAAACATGATCAATTTCTGCATGAATCGTGCCGTTAGGAAGCTCCTATGTTTATCGGCGAGCTTCTATTTTCTCGAAAAATGAATTCCCATAGAAGAGACGCGTTGAGACATGTGCCTTACAATACGATTTCCATTTTCACCTCACCCAGTCTTGATAGTATGTCATGGGCGGTTTACTAGTCTACTTTCAAGAATGCAAAAAAGATCGACTCGACCAGCATTCTACGACAGTATCGAAAAGAACGAGAAATTCTCAAAAAGCAGCCGAAACAACACACGAAATGTTCCAAGACCTTTGTGCACGGAAAACGTGGGACAACGAATTGAAGTCAACAAATGCTAGAATCCGTGCAGTTGATATGATGACGGGTCATGTAATGATAGTGACAAATAGTGGAAGCATGCATACCATCGAAACCTACAGAACAATGAAGCAGAGTATGTTCTACAACGCTGCCATATTCGCATTTTCCCAAATCTTCAAATTATTCAAAAACTATCGTTTATGTGAAATGCAATCATATCAGTGCTAGGATATTCGCAAACTCGGACCCCAGCCCAGATCGAACTCCGATTATTGTCGCTTATTGTCAAAAAGCCACCGTCTCCATGTGGCCAAAAATTAGGCGTCGTCTCAAGAGGCAGACCGGATCTCTGCTGCGCATACGTCATGTGTTTAATGCTTGTTAATTAGGTTTAGAAGTAAAGTTGCACCAATTACATATGGCGAAAGCGGACGCAAATTTGAGTTCGTCCTCACGACCACAAAACCGGGAAATATGAAAAAATAGCATAGCATCGAGATGATCCCACAGGTTTACTTCAAAAAACCCCGTTCAACGTAATGTCATCTATATTTCATAAAAATAACTGTCGATATTTAAATCATGCAGTAGCAGTAAATCGCATGGGGACTATGTGGAAAGGTTCTACTAGATAGGAATAGATCGATCCGTAGAACTGCTTGCTTTTATACTTCTTTTGCGAAACGTTTTTTATGTGATACTATCATAATAGGCAGGTAACCGTCTGTACTTCAGGTGTCGGTGTATCCGCAGTACTTCTGCTAGCAGTTAGCTTATTACTCGGTAACGATCTAATTGTCATCATGGTTGATACCTTCTTTAAGTCGGCAAACGCATTCACCAACCAATTGCCATGGGATAATTGCATTGGAATGAATAGCAGAGCCCGTAAGCTTAGATCTATTAGTTATTTAATAGACTATCTTAACAACAAGTTAAAACGCCTTCGGAATTAACTATACGGATCCAAGAGAAACTGCAACGTAGTTTCGTTTCCATTTTAAAAACAGACAAAAAAGGACAAAATTTCAATATGACAAGTGACAAGAAGTTGGCATCCATATGTATATTGAATAAGCGTTGAACAATTCAAAACATTCTATGCGGTATGGACACTGAAGTGTGCACAGCGTTCTGGACCAGATGCACGAATAGCTCGGTGGGTTCCGTTCACTCCAGGGAATCGCTGCGCATCGTGTTTTTCTTCTATAGCTTTTATGAAGAGCTCTCACGAACGGCTACATTTTGTACATCTGACATCTTGGGGAATTTAGTCACAATAGTCACAAACGTCTCTTGTCCATCAGTTGTCGTTCATATATGTATTACATGTCTGGCCCACCTTATCCTCTATTGTTTGGCGTACAGAACGGCACCTTTCATCCTTGATTGTTGAAACAAGGCAGGAGATTCGGATTCCTTCCCTTACTTGCTTGACATGGGATACCCCTAGAATCATCCTTTCAACTGCGCGTTCAACAACGCTGAGTGATTTTTCACTCTGTTTACGCAGCGACGAGGTTTCTGAGGCATACGTTAACGCGGGAAGTACCGTTGAGTCGAAAAGGTAGCCACGGAGGCCGTTGTTCAATAGCGTTGAATAGAATCCGCATAAGCGAAAGCACAACGACACAAGGATGCACGAAAGCGTCTTCGTAAACACAGAAAGCACTTGCCAAACTGGCGTAGCAGAAACCAGGAGTCCATCCTCCGAATCCATAGGTGTCTCAGCGACTGTGTGGAAAGAGAGAGGGATCGCACAAGTGCTAGCTAAGTGAATGAAGAGCTTAGCTATTAAAATGTAATTCTCACGGTTGAAGAAATAGACGGAGATGGAGACAATGGAAACAGTGTTTAGATGAATAGAGTGACGGCACTCGGTACTGGAATAGGCAAAAGCGCTCATATGGTCGTTGTTGCATATTACCTTACTAAGCCCGGTCAATGTAGCCAGTATACTAATGCAGGGCAAGAGTTGTGAATGAAGTAATTACATAATACGTTAATCAGTTAGCCGTGTTCATAGAAAAGCGTATAACTAACGTTAGAAATGTATAACAACATTATAAGATGAAGAGTGGTGAAGTGAAGGTGAAGTCTAAGGTGAAGTGAGTATTTTCTATAACTCATGCAAACGCCAATCGTCGCTTTAACACTATCTACCGTTATTTATTGCTACTATTTCAACTCCTTATTATATGTAAATGTGGTAAACGTATGGTTTCAAATCGTAACTGCAAGGTGTTTGCGAATGGCGAGCTGCTATGTGCAGCTGGGGTTCATACACAAAGCAATGCTACGGAAGGTGAGAAGGTGGTTTGGTCGAGTTTTCCAATCGACCGAGATCTTAGATAAGAACAGGCCGATGCTAGAAACCGTCGTTGCACTGGTAGAGAAATATTAGTTAACTGGTTAATATCTCCTCCGTGTTGGGGTAACGAATTGGGAAAAACCTATTGAGGCTAATTTCATATTTCGGAAGAAGAATTTTCTGCCAACCATCAAATTACCAACTGAGTGAAAATTTTGACGGAGCGCGGGCGATTCATAATTAAAGACAAGCCATTCGAATATTCCAGAAAGCACGTAATTTTTGCTACAAGGTAGTTAGGTAGGGCATGATATGACAGATTTCAACGTGCAAAAAAAAGATTCATGCGTATTAATTAATTCGAGCACAGCGCCCTTTCTCGAGCGCCAAACGTATACAACCATCGTTTCCAATCAGTGAAAAGGAATCAGTCCTTAGTATTGTTTCTATATCTTTTACATGCCTAAAAAAGTCGCGTATGTTTCTGGAGTTGCCTTGCTATTCCTTCTTCATCATTTCTGATTCGCATTTAATTCTTACAATATCAATGTGGCGTCGAAAAAATATGTCTACTGACGAGTTATTGCTGAGAGCAATGAAAAGATGTAGTCTACATACTGATATGGAACTGATGAACAACAGCAAAAACACCTAACATAGAACAATTTTTTGCTCAATTTTCAGATTGTCAATCAGTTGATCGCGATTGCCAAAATGTGAAACCGTTTGGAATATTGCCTGGCAGATTGCAACAACGATTTTATAAGTATGAGAAGTGTATGGCTCGTAAAAATACACTGTGGTAGCAGAGTAATGCATGGGTATTGATTAGTTTTCCGTCCGAGTTCAGCAACAGTTTTGAAGCCAACAAAGCGGTCATAGCAATATGAAATGGGATTATATTTAAAGCTCTTCCTCTCAATCAATCCACAATGAACAAAGAGTGATAAAAACGACATTACCTAAACATAAGCAGACTTAAATAAATCATACGGCTTTCCTTATTTCTACAGTAATAACCATCGCTGCTGCTTCTTATTCCTTTGATTAATAGGCCTACGACTTTTAGTAATCAGATTCATCAATAGTTATGCTAATATTTTTTGCGCTCTATACATAGAAATCGAGTTTTACTAGGGAAATGTTCTCCTTATCCTACATTTTCGTGGTTCCACTTAGCCTCTGAGCAGTTTCTTCTATCACTATAAATCTGTAAAACACTCAACGTTACTCAAAAACAGCAGCATTCCAATCAGCTTTTATGATTGAAAATTTCCAGCAATAGCTTTGCCACTGAGAAAGAGCTTGTGCCCTGCAATCGAAGTCAGCTAGGTAACCCTATCATCATCTAACCCTATCTTCACCGTGCACTGCTTCTCTGTTGTATTTTATTTTTTTAATTTTATATGACCCGTCTTCACGTCTGCCTTGTGGATTCCAGCACTTCTTACATTCGACTCGTTTCCCCAATCCACTGTCCATGAAGATCATCCAACTTTTACATGTGACTTCGGTTGCTACTTGAGCATTTTCATCTTGAATGTCGTAGAATGCTGCCTGAACAATTCTCCCTAGATTCGCGAGATAGCCGAGCTGGAGCATTCCCAATTGGATTACAGAGAGTGATTTTTCCCAAGCAAGCCCGATACCAACTCCCAGACCCCGGGGGGATGAGCGACCTGGTTGGCCCTGAGCGGAAGCGAACTAGCACCATGTTCGTGATGACGGCCGTCGCTACCACTGTGATATTCACCCATCTATGTTATATGTCACTATGAACAAAAAATACTAGTGATGTGATTTACAGGCTAAAATGCTTTGTTAAAAAGAATTTAGTAATAAAAAGCAATCGGTTTTTTTTGAAAGGCAAGTTTGAGTCTTTGTTGTTTTCTAATTCTTGCTTTTTTCCGGCCTCTTGGCGATTCATGTGTCGTGTCCAGTGTAAACGTTTTTACCGCACATCTCAGTGTTGAACTGAGATCAGTGAACTTGTCGGATACGATGCCACTTGTACATCACAGGTAAGTCACTTCTCTAATACAACATATAAGGACCAAACCTGCCAACTATTTGGAGGGAAATCCGAGCACGGAACGTTTTGCTATGAAAGCATTATATTGTAAAAAAAAAAATAGTTTCGACTTTCAGTACTAATTTTCAAGTAAACACTCAGTCAGGACCAAACTTCTTTAACTGAAATGAAAGTACTATAACCGTAGGGATTCCGAGATTTATGACATGTCAGCGTCGCTGTCGTTCTATTAGTGCCACACGCTGCCATGAAGAAATAAAGGGTAGAGAATAGGAGCTACAGTCCACTCATTTCCGTAGCGCAGACAAGAATTTATTCCTTTGACTGAATTCTGAACAGTGAGTTACTTGTTAGCCTCTATTTTCCACAAATTGACGACTTTCTTGAAGAACACGGTAGTGCTCTGGCGAAAAGTTCGGTTGATGTTTCGAGACACACTTTTATGTGGAATTTCTGTCAAACTTTTAGTGTTGGTAGAGTTGGTTTTAGTAGTAGGTTGTAGAGGGTACATTCTCGCTGCCTTTTTTTTCAATGGCAGTAATTCTTCGCTTCAAATGGCCTCTTCCTTAAAAATATTTTATTGATTTCTCTGATGTGATGGTCTCATTCAGAAAATAAGAGGCACTGGAATCACTTGCAATTTGTGGAGTGGCGTTATCTTCTGCTGTTGTGATTCCTTGCAGATTATTTTTTTTGTCCTTCTTCATTTTTACTAGTTGATTAAACACAAGGCCTTAGGCTGTTGTTTAGATTCTATTTTCGTCTTTGACCGTCAAACAATGAGGAGAGTGACCATTTTTGATGGACGGAGGGTACTAAGGACGATAATTGAACGTCGTTCAATTCATGACCGCTCACTCTTCGGGTTCTTTTTCCTTCAATTTTTCAGCACGAGTGTTTTCTCAAGCTGTTGCTTTATCTATAATTGGTACTCCTGTAAGGTCTTTGTAGACTAATCCGCTTGGAACAACCTAGTCATGTGGGGTCATCGTCCGTGCAACTAGTAAGCAGCCTCGGAAGTACTCATCTTTATCGGGGAAACCTACTAATTAAACGTCATACCGTGCAATCGTTGAGAGCTCCTTTGTCACATGTATCGTTGACTTGCTGTTTGTCAGACTTCGGGTTTGGGTCAGAATTTACGTGGTAATACTTGAATTCGGATTGTCACCACTCAGTCTTGACACAAAAAGGCCAAATTGGGTGTTTACAATGTTATTTTGTGAAATAATGATTAAAGTCGACATTGTAAAAAAGAAAAGATAGGAGCTGCGATGTGGTATAACCATAATGCTATTCTTTTTCATTCTACTTTCGCACATTTTTATTCTCAGTCTCGCCCGTTACTCCGACTTCTACACGCTCACAGTGGCAAAGTGGCCATCGTCGGTATTCATGGCTTGGATCGTCATCATTTTTCTCGGAATCGCCCACTTACTGGCCACAAACCGTCAAGCCATCATTAAGAGTGTAAGTAAATGTCACCACTGCTAACGATTTCGCCACAAGCATTGCTATAATTCTGCTTAAGATCAGCTACATTTGTATGTCGATAATATTTCTTCTGACGTTTATGATTGTTCTTGTCTTCGTTCATTTAAATCCACCAAAATATCCGGCACTTGCATTCCTTGACGCTGTCAATTTCAAACAAGAGAGAGGATTGGCAATGTGGGTTGATGCTGTTGTAATGGTGAGCAAATCTTTATATTCGGGATCAGTTACCTATTTACTTACTCCTTCGCTTAAGGTTTGCCATCTTTTAATATGTAAACAGCGAAAGCGATTTTCCGAAATTTGGTAACTTAACAGCTTACAATTTCGGCGCCCTAATAATAGAGTGGGAAGTCCCTGGGAGTAAAACTGCAACATAACGCAGAAGGTTTATCTACCAACAAGCTCTTCACATTGAAAAGGAATTCGGAATTTATCCGAAAGCACAGATGAACGTAACAAATACCTGGGTATACCGCCGTCTTGGTATCAGACTAGTCGTAAAGTGGGAAATCTTTCTCTGATCCACCAAAGGCGGACGACTGGTTGTGGTGACGACCTGAGGAAACCAGCTAAAATAGCTTTCGACCACCAGAACACCCCAATCGAGTCAAACAGCAATGGTACAATCTCAGTACTATGCACAATGACGAGAAGTCGGAAAAGAAGACTTTATGGACTAAGAATGAGAACGCAAATCACACATACGAGAATATTCTAGGCTAAATCCTTTCTTCATATAACTTGCATATTAGGTGAAACCAGACCTAATTCACGAACAGCTTTTGGAAAGACTAAAAACTTGCGCTCAACTCTCCCCAATTCCTTGAGAATGAATTTCGAGTCGCGTATATGTCACTGCTTGTAAGTTGTTCGAAAAGGAAGAGTACTTAGGCATGGATGCATCGCAGCAGGTGTCAGACACTTGCTCATAAATGTCAGCTGCAGAAGACCTTTGCTAACGTCGTTGCGAACAGAAATAGCTAACGAAAGGACGCTTTGTGTCTTTGAGACGTATGCATAGCAATCAGCGCACTTCGACTAAGCGTAGTCCCGTTTCGTATATGAACTCTAGCTGACTGTTAGCATAGCTTCATTACGATGGTACCGCTCCTCTATCGATATCCTATTAAATACGCTGAGAAAGTGGTCAAATAGTGGATCTCTAGTTTTAGTTTTCATTATAACACTCGACTGGGACGTTAAGGACATGCGCATTTACGGCTAGTTCCTACCAAATTCTCGCTGTACTGAGGACATCGCCATCATTTTGAAAAGTACAAGTAAAAGACGAGCACTACTCAGTGAATACAAAAAATAAAGGATTGAATTGTGCATAAAGGTAAAGATGACGCAGTTTATAAAAACCTCCTTATTCGAAAGTGAACAAATCGAGCTGGATGGTTCGCTAAATACCGACAACACCTCACACGCGCACAGTGGGCCTTCAGTGGACATGGAGAACAACATTGTGAAGGAACTACACAAAAGAACAAGCAACACGGGTCACGTTCGGACCTACCACAGAAGCAGCCCAGCAGCCACTACGAGCGCGAAAGTGAACTCTCACCTCCAGCTCAGCGCTTCTCCTAGCGCCGTATTATGTAACAGTGAATTGGTTTAGCACTTTAACCTCTGAAGAACTCTGGGTTGCTCTCCTAGAGACTCATGAAGACGGGTCGGCCAACTATCCAAGTAAGATTACCACCTGAAGAGTAGTGGAAGTCTTTACGCCTTTGAGACAACGAAGAGTGGTTTCAATGCATACGTAGATAAGCACGATATCGACGTAAACTTTCTTTCTAATTATTCCTCTCCGCACACGTTTTTACACAACACCCTTCGTCTGTGAAGGGCTACTTTCTACACTTGACAATGTTGGGAAAAAAATATGAGAGCATAGACCATTGCTAGAAAGACTTGATGTCTTCTTCCGTCGATAAGAAACCATTAAACCTTAAATAATTGTATGTGACGCATATTGCGTCATTTCATGCTAATGCCATCGAAGACTTAGCTTTCTGGTGAATGTGTTCAGACGTTACAGATTGCGACATAAATCTACTCTCTATCTCTACTTCGTTTGTTTTCCTTGTTTGCATCTACATTGATAAAAGGACGAAAGAACAAAGCGTTCGGCGTTGATGAAATCCTGAGGGCTGCGCCATGCGTTCAACTTCACCAAGTATCGTTAAAGGTGATTGAATGCATATCTTGCGTGTACAGTAACTTGCCGCAACTTACGATTTATCAAGCCATGCTGTTATTCTCCCATACAACAACGGTATCAGTTTGCCAAGCACGGAGAGAAAGAAGACTAGACGATCCAGGTGTCTACCATCAAACCAACGACCACTTATCTATTGCAGGGCACCTTTAACCACAGCGCAACACGACCCCAATTACATTAGAGCACTATACGATGATCTAAACTACGGTGAAAATATCAGAACTTGTACTAAAACGAGCATGAGGATGCTACTCACTTTCCAAACTTTTCTTGTCGCTAAAATGTCATTTCAAATATTTCATTCTAGGCGTGTACCATCCTTCAACTTGGATACGGTGGTGTGATTTTTCTTGGAATGCAGAATCCTTTTTTTAATGATCTTGTCACGTAAGCATTATTGGAGTGCATTATCGACGGAATGATAAGCTCGATATGCTAGTGAATCAATGAAATAAAGCAATAGAAGTCTAATAATCTGAACGGATTTCGAGAAACAACACTCTTGTCCTTTGTTGCAATACAAACATTTCTGAATAACACATAATAGCTGGCAGCCTAATAACAAATTAGGCAGCTTTATAACACTCCCAAACTAGTTCCTTACTGTCTCTAAAAAGATTTTCTAGAGTAGCATAATTTGCCTGCGTGCATTTTCTAACATTCTGAGTAACAGTCCGTTATGAGTTTGTAAAATGGAATATAGGGTGTTCGTCACCCTCTACAAGTCAGGTACACAGTCTCAAAATTGAACACGCTACTGGAAATGAGCTGCGCAATCTTTTCCTCTCTTGTTCAGATTGGAGCGTGAAATTCCCTAATGGAGCACGTTTTCAGTGATGCGATGGTGATCAGCTCACTGACGAGCTTTATTTTCATCTCCCATGCAATGATCCATATGCTGACGAAATGTTCATTTATTTTACAGATGGCTCAAGGCGATTTCGAAATATTTTCTCGTGCATGTAATCAAAATCTGTTCATTTTCCGATTTTTATTGTTCTCATGATTTCATTTTTGAATTTAGAAGGAATAAGAAACAAACGAAGAAGAAAAATAAGGAATCAATGTTGTTAAATAATTTGTTAAGATACAAGTGTGAATAACTACACGGTGAAAGCTAATCGCGCCAGTTCAAAAATCTATTCAATATTCCTGGGGTCGTTCGAAATATTCGATATATTTCACGCACCGCTTACAACACTCATGGCGCTCTTTGGAGCTTTATCCGCCATAGCGAGCAAAGTTGGGTTTTCTGCTCTAGTTAATGAATAACCAAATCGACCTCTTTTCTTAATCCAACAATTTGTTTCAGTTCATTCGTATCGAGATGCTTTGCTCAGTAGTGATGGAATATTGTGGCTTTGTGCCCAGCAATGACACCAGAAGCGCATTATTCTTTGTCGTTTGTCTCATGGTGTCATTTTTCACACTGTTCCTCAGTTGTCCCGTTCGTTTTTCTCTCGTTCTTCATGAAATTTGTATGCTTCATTAACGAACTTCTGGTGGTGCTTCACTTTGTGTGTAAATGGAACGACACATTATTTCATGTCGTTGTTGACTTGCTGATTTATGTCTTACTATGGCCCCATTATACAAACACGTTTCCATCAGCATTTGAAAGTGGTTTGCAATTTCTGTTCAGTCTATTTACGTTTTTTCCCAAGCCACGCCGAAAGGCATCGAAAACGGCATGGTTTGCGTACATATCGATTCGAGCGTATCGCCAATCGATATGTAATGAATAGATTGGTGAATTATAGATGGTATTCATAAAAAGGTTTATTACAGGACTGTTATCTTTTCCAAGTCAGTCTTACAACCAACGTCTTGCCTATGGCAACTCTAGTTGTATTGCTGTGTGAGCTTTTCGTCATTGTTGTCTTATACGGAACTAAGCGACTTTTCTGCAACGTCACCACAATGATAGTTGGAAAAGCAGTAAGCAGCCATAGCTTTTATTTAACAATATATTCTACCTGACTTTTTATGAATTGGACTAATTGAACTAACTAGATACTCTTAGTTATGTACATGAATGGCTTGTACTCGTGAAAGAATTATGTGCACTCTGGTTCATTCTAGTTCCGACTTACTGCTGTCTTAGCAAAACCGCGAAGCAAATCCTGGCAGAACATTTCCTTTGTTGGGGCTTCCAGATGAAATTGTCGAACTCTTTGTCGGTTTGTAACATCGCACTTAGGATTTGACTGAGACGGAATGTTTTTCTTTATGGAGAAAAAATTCTTCAAAAAAAAGCCGGTGTATTCACTAAAATGTGTAGAAGGTGGAACGTCCTACTAGCGTTCTCTATTTGTTTTTCCCAGTCACACCGTGTGATGTTGTTCAGTATTCAATTTCTACAGCTGAAATGTTTATTACAGGAAAAAGAGCCGTGCATCTAGGCCTTATAACATATGACAAAAGATCCTCGTGAGAAAATTCGAAGTTCTACCTACTTTTTTTACACTGCATAACCCGCCATCACATATATTGTATGAATTCCAGCATTTCTCACATTCGGCTCTTTTGTCCTCACATTTACTTACTTACTTACTTGGATACATGAACGGTCCGTCATCACGAGCTGTGCGGACCCCAGCACATGTGCCATTCGTTCCTTTCTTTCGCAATCATAGTCCATGGTGGTGGTCTTGTTCGAGCATGGTAGCGCTTGTGAGCTTTATACCGTGATCTGTAAAACAACTGCATCTACGGGTACAGTTGATTAACACTGTTTACGAACAGGTGCGCCCAACGTGTAGGTGGTCGTTCAAGGGGACGTTTGCATTCTCTTGGAGTCCACTCTACTGTTCTTTTCGTCCATTTGTCGTCTGTTCTTCTCATTATGTGACCGGCCATCTATGTTTCGCTATCGATGTATATTCTCCTGGATCTCGAAGATGTGACAGATTTCGAAGATTAGAGCTTCGCATTTTACGGCTACATATTGAGAGTGCCGGTTATATTTCAAAAGACATCGCTCAAGCGCTCTGTGAGTAGTTTGAAGTGTTCTTGACGTAGTCGAGGTATCAACCAACGTCTCTGCAGCATAACAGAGCGCTGGGAGGACCGTAGAGTCAAAAAGATGAGCACGGATTTTCAGGTCCTTCGGTTGTCGGTGGCTTCTTTGAGAGGCCCGAATGCGGGCCAAACTGCTCTCCTTCTATCTAGTTCCTCCTTCATGTTGTTTTCCATGTTCATTGATCGCCCAAGGTATACATATGAGGTGGTCTCTGCGATGAGAGAGCCAACCACTTCAATTTTTTCGCCTTCGCACTATAGGTTTTTCATGAACTGGGTTTTCTTTCGTTTTGTGCGAAGTCCGATCTTTTCCCCCGCTACGTTGAGTTCGCCGATTATCACCACTGCTTCGCTAGTACTTCTTGAGAAGATGACAATGTCGTCGGCAAAACGAAGCTTTCAGGAATTTTCCATCAATACGTATGCATTTCTCATCCCAATCGAGTGACTTCATTATCCACTGCAGTGCGGCACTGAACAGCTTTGGCGATATTGTGTCGCCTCGTCGAACTCCTTTTACAATGGGTATTGTAAGAGATCGATGGGAAAGCTATATTTTCGCAGCGCGGTTCCGATAGCAGTCGGACAGTCCTTACGTAGGACGGGTCCACTGCTGGGTCGACGAGCACCGATAGGATTGCATTCGTTTCGACACTGTCAAACGCTTTCTCACAATCGACAAAGGTTAGGAATAGAGGCAAGTGGTATTCTCGACAAACTTCGATGACCGTGGACACGGTTTGAATGTGTTTCATGCGGAAAAACCCTTTTCTAAATCCTGCTTGCTCGGCTGGTTGCGCCTCATCCAATGTCCTTGATATGCGCGAGAAAATAATCTTCGTAAAGAGCATGTAGAGGACACTCAATAAGCATATCGGATGAGTTACCAAGATCTCTTCGGTCACCTTAGGTAGGATGACCGTGCTTGGCGTTCTCCACTGGTCTGGAATTTTTTCCTTTCGGAGATTGGCTGTCATATGGTTTGCGAGAAGTACACGTAAATTACGGTTTCCAGCTCTAAGAGAGTCGGTGGTAATATTGTCAGGTCGTGGAACTATGCCTCTTTTCATGCTTTCGATCGCAATTCGAACCTCCGACGGAAGAATTCCAGCTGGTTTTTCTCCAGAGAGAATATTAGGGCCAGGGACGGGGATTGTGGTACGGAAATGGTTGGTGTAGAACGTTTCCGCTATTAATTCCATGTCATGACGGGTGTTTTTGACGATCCCGTCTTCGTTCATCAGGACTAACAGCGGAACATTATAATCACACAAGTATCGACGGCATTTTTTCAGACTGCTTCTTTTCTTTGCTGCTTCCAGTATTTTCTTCTGCTTATGCCGTTGTAGATCTTCCTGCAAAGCTCTTCTGCAGCTGGCATTTATTACTAGTCATGTTAAACGTGTTGCAGTAGGATCAAGTTTCAGTTTCCTTTTCTTTTCGAGCAACTCCGTAGTAGTGATGAAGATGCGATCCGATCTTCTTGCTTGAGGAACTGAGGCGAATTCGGCACAGCTTTTCAGTCCTTCGACAAGCAGCTCGTAGTCTTCGGTCGTGTCTTCTTTAATCCGCCAGTCACGCTTGGACAGGACTTCGTTCAGAAGGTTCTCGTCGTATACAGCTGAACTTTTACCTCGCGGTCGATGAAGAAAGTTCTTTTCCAACTTGCGGCTGAATCGAATCTTCGCGCGAAGAAGGGGGTGATCGGAACCAGTACAGAATTACGGGGCTACCGATGTGTCAAGTAGGCACCATCTTCTGCTTGTCAGAATATGGTCGATCTCCGCATGAGTTATGCCGTTGGGAGACTCCCATGTCCAGCGGCGGTTTTCTTTCTTCTGGAAAAACGAGTTTCCATGGAAGAGACGTGCTGCTGACAGGGGTCCTGCGAGACAGTTCCCATTCTCATTTCTTTCTCCTAATCCAAAATTTCCGATCCTGTATTCGCTCTCGTTGACCTTTCCTATTCTGGCGTATAAGTCTCCAGAAACAAATTTATGATATGCTTTATCATTGAGGATAATTTCCTCCAACTGACAGTGAAACGCATTTAGTTCGTACTCATCAGCTGCGTCTGTCGATGAGTAGCAGTTGATGATAGTGATCTTCCTATGATGCGAGAGTTGAAGACTGAGGACGGCTATGCCAGAGTAAAGGATCACGTATGAGTCGACGAGATGGACAATGGACGGGTTGACGAAAAGCCTACGCCACTGACATTTCGTGACGGGACCCCTTCTCCACGGATCACGAGGATGCCGTTGTCTACCTGGCGTATGTCGGTCTTCTTGATCTTTGTTTCTTGTAATGCGATTATACGAGATTTAACGCGATCTGCGACTACGAGAAGGGCGTCTGTGGAGAGTGTTCTGGAATTATGGGTGCATAGTAAGGGACAACTTCCATGGCGTGTCGTGTGTGTGTTCGTCAGCTCCTGTTCTAATGACGTCCTGCGTTACCCAAAATTTTCTGGCCTCTCACCGGTCGCCCCACTGCCTGACCTCATAGATGGAAGCACCCAGTGTGCGGCATACTGATGGTGGCCTATTGCTGGTCGTGCAACTTGGTCCTCCCTGGAGTCCTGACGTAGCCTTGCAAGGGCGTATCCAGGTCCTCACCACGATGTGGATCAGAGGGAGGTTTGTTTTCGACGAATCCTTTGCTCTGTCTTCCTACTAGTTGATTCGGAGAGATGTTAAAACCGAAACCAGAAACGAAATTAGGAATGTAAAAGTAACCGACCGCTCAAGGACGATGTAGAAGCCGAATTTCGTGTGGTCCGGAGTACGGTGGTATGCAAATTAACACGCATTGCTGTTAAAAGAATGCGTTAACTAGGTAGTGTGGTCCTCAACCTAATCCGTCATCACATTTATCGTCCACATGGCTATTCGAGCATTTCGCAAGTTGTTTCGGCTGACGGTTGAGGAATTTATTTTTTTTACAGATGTTGCGGAATGCTAGTCGAGTCGATTATCCTTGCTACCTCATATTTCCTATAGCCCTTTAAGAATTCGAAATCTTACTAAAGCTTCGGTCAAATGCCTCTCTTGTTTTCTTGTTTTTAAATTTTCAAAACTTCAAATGGAAATAGGTCTTCTTCTTTTTTAAAATCGATCTGGAACCTTCTAAATTTTGCTTGAAACGGAAATGGTTTGTCTTTCAGACCGTGCAAGTACAAATTGGATTTATCGAATATTTGGTTAACTTGTTGGCAACAGCTTTATGGACCGGAGTGATTCCCATCGTTTTATGTGTGGGTTCCTAGTTGGAGAAAGGACAGCTAAATGTTGCACTTTAGAGCAGACTTGTCTTTCTTCCTTATAAAAAAGCAAAATGTGATTAAAAAGAAAAATTTAATAATTAGTATTCTAGGCAACTCTTATGCTAAGCATCAAGCATCCGGCCACTAATTTTGATGGTAGGGATAAAGTAGTTATGTTCATCTTATTATCACCAATACCTCTTTGTGCCTTATATAAGGTTTGTTCAACCTTTTATTATCGGAAATGACTTACAAATGAAGAAAAGCGCAGAAATAAAGAGCTGAAAAAAGCGACAAAAGTGAGAGAATAAAAAGTAGTATGTAGCGTATTCTTTACCTGACATAGAATAGTGTAAATTGGCTAGTCGAGTGGTGTCTGCTCATCCTTTGCGTTGCCATGCGAGACCTTTGTCAATGTAGCTGTTTGAACTTCAAAATTGAGTAATTAAACTATTATGTAAATGTTGTTAAAAAATCTGTAATGAACGCAACCACAAGTGTATAGACAAGATATACACTAACGTGATCAAAAGGCAGAAGCAAGTTGCAATAATAGTAACCTAGAAGCTTCTGCAATAGGTTCATTAAGTATTGTGAAAACGAAAGAATATGTCATAAAAATACTACTGATAAATCTAGGTGTTAATGTAGGGCGAAATTTGTGAATGGGTTGATTACATAGGCATAGTGATTACACTGAAAAGACATGTCATATGCATGAAGTACCCTACAACTAACGTGCGAAATGTGTGGTAATGTAATGAGGAGTGCTCTGTACGAATAGTACTTACAGAGTCTGTGTATTCTCGTATTATTACACATTCCTTGTATCAGTTGTATACTATACCATGTACGCTATTCTCATCTAATGTGCTACAAAATCACTTCACTTGCAACTCTCCTCACAGGTCCTTGATCATATGTGTATCGATTTCATAATAAGCTAGCACTCATCTTTGGCTAAAGATGTGAATATTCCATCCACATCACTTGAACGGCAGTGGCTCTGGATGACATACCTTCTTCATGTTCTTTTACATCGTTGTACTATTCATGTACTTCGTGATTTTCATCGAAAAACAATTTGAAATATTCCATTGTGTCTTCCTGTACCCAAATTTTTATAAGGGTTGCTATTAATTGATGAAACCATTCTTAATGCAGTCGTGTTACGTCTCCAACTGGCCATAGTTCTTCTTAGTTGTATAAGATTTATGAGTTAATTTATGTTTATTTCGTTATCCAGACTGCTTCATCGATTCATTAAAGATTTCTCTCGCGTTATCAAGTAACTGCTTTCCTTTACATTATCTTTGCATATTGGTTTCATTTTGCTGTCGTAGTTGCGGTAGTATTGTAGTTACCCAAGTCTGAGATTTCGGACCATAGCGCCAATGAAGACCAGTGGGATGAGTCGGAGGAAAGAATGTGTTCATTCACAAACATCAATGAAAGAGTATACTTTATTAATGAGTGTAATGTGAACCGGCTGTAGCGTTTTCATTGGACACTCATTTCTCGATAGATGGATATTGTGGTGTTATCGAAGAACTTTGAGAGGTTTCAAAATCCAACTCGAATTTCTTTAAGTTCCGAGTTTTAAAGATCCAACCAACACTCCTCATATTCGTATGAAATGCTGAGATATTTGCAAAACTCCGGACCGGATGGTGTAGTGGTGAAGTGCGCTGCTTCCCGGTAAGGACAACAGCGCGTGTTCGTTCCCCACTGCATACACCTGTGGTCCGGTGTTTTGCAAATATCTCAGCATTTCATACCAGTTATAATTCGAAACATACCGTGCCATTAAGAAGGAAAAGGCAGTAAATAAAAGAGTTAAGACTCCTCATATTGTTCCCTTGCAATTATAATGCTTACTACAACGATTTTTATGCAGTTTAAGTGTTGATTACTGTACAATGTTCCAGTCATTTTGTTTTCAATTTTACTCGCTGTTAGATGCAATTTTTTCTGACTCTTCAGTATGGAAGAACAGCGTTATTGTTTAATTTTCAGGTATTTTCCTGCTATTATTATAGACTGAATTTTAAACGGTTATTTATTCCGGATGGAGAGCTCTGGGGCCCACGTAGCACTGCCCATCGTACAATTGCAGAACGAAACGAGAGACGTCTTCGTGTCTGAAGCGCATTTGTCAATTCATCTATTGATTTGCTTTCGTGTTTGAAGCCCGTTTTTTAACTGATTTATTGATCTGATCTCTGAATAAAGTTAATGTTGAGATGTTATTTGCGACTGTTCATGATTTACTGTATTTTTTCTTGTTATGATGAAAAGAAGCGTTCCTATGGATGAGATGGATGGATGGATAAATAACACCTACGATATTTAGATAACGTATAGAAAGAATCACCCTCTATAGTTTTTGAGAACAGTAATGTTCCAGTAAATAAAGTTTCATTCACAATGTCCGTCTGGTTTTACCTAAATCAACCCCTATTCTACTACTTCGATGTGAGGGTAGTACAATCACAAGAATAAAAGACTTTAGCCTACAATAAAAGACGAAATTGACCGCACTGGAGAAATTGTAGCTGCTTTGCAAGTATTTCTGAAAGGCCGCAATTCTGGTAACATTGCTCGCACATTGGAATGACAATGGAGGTCATTCTTTTAGTCTTATAATTCATTACAGTAATCGTGATGCAAAGAAATTATTGACCAAACACATGAACGAAGCAGTGAAATGTAGTTAGCGTCTAGTGCCGTATGGATGCTTCGGCGCCGTTGCCCGAGTGGTAGGAGTGTGAATATAATGAATTGGTCCTGAATGATTGAAAACAACATCCCGGTTAGGAGTGTGAACCACCTGCCATTTCAATGACTCCCGAATGGCTCGACAGGCATAGCAAGCCACCAGTGAGGAGCATATACACAGTACGAGTAGGAAGCAACCAAACATCAACCATCTAAACAACATGGACTGTTTTTATAGTTCTACTAGAAATCATAATAATAGCACATCAGCAAGAACGAGTTAATAGGAGCGTGTAACATGATGGTTAAAGATGCTATGCAATAAACACATGTTCGAGGGCTTGATCTCGTGTTCCGACTAAGGCAAGCTCTTCACCCCTATTCCTAATTGCGATACGTCTTGTCTAACAGGATGATAACGCCGTCTTGATACATCAGCTCTACATTACCAGATGGAGTGGAAAGCACAGCTCAACGCTAAGGGATGTATTTAGCTTCGGACTCGTTATCCTTCACCATTTAAGCCTAGCATTCGAATCACGACCAATAAAATTAATTTTTCCGAAATATAATTCTAAAAAACCGAAAACCAACGTGATGGAACGGAAGTCGAAAAGAAAACACGTGAATTTATTTGCCACTCCATTGCATATATTAACGAACAAACATTCACCGGTTTTACAATTCGACAAACCTGAAAAAAGTCATTTTTGCAGACCAGGTGGTTAAATAAAATAGCTAAAAAAATTGATTCGTCATGAAAGTGTGGGAGGACGCGACCACAAGAGTTGCGGTTTATTTTCTTATTTTTTGTTTTATTTTATATGACCCGTCTTCACGCCTACTGTGCAGAACCCAGCATTTCTCACATTCGATTCGTCTCCTCGCATCCACTGTCCACGGAGATCCTCCAATATTTACGTGTGGCTTCGAATGATGCTCGAGGACTTTCCTTTCATTATGAATGTTGTTGAATGCTGGTTGGCTTGATTCCCTCCGGAGTCCTGAGATAGTCGCGATGGAGCGCTCCTAGTTGGATTACACACAGTGGTTTTTTCCCAGACAAGTTCGGTGGTAATTTTCTGTCCACCAGAGGTTGGTCAGAATCGAACTAACACCATGCTCGTGATGACATACATCACTCCCACTGCGCTATTCGCCCCTTCATTTTTCTACATGGCCCAATATCATATATGGATGCGGATCCCAGTAGTTCCTTCGTTTAGTACATTTTCTAGGATTTGTCACCGAGGAAGTGCTTATTTACACGCCGGTTCGTCTGAGAAAGGATTCTCCTTGGAATCTTGGGATAGCCGTTCTATGGCGTCTCCAGGCATTTAGCACAGACAGGAGTCATCCTTTGCGGATCGGAGAGAACTTCTCAGAAAAGTCTGGCATCAATTTCTTGATGGATGAGGGATGGAAAGCACTGCTGACCTAAGGAGTGGTCCATTCGAGACCTTGTGCTTATTTAGCGGCAACTCAACCACGCCTCACTGCCTGCGCCAGAGCTGTCATTAGGACTGATGAATTGTTTTTAATATTTTTAAAGATTTGGTTTAAGTTTGAAGACTGAAGATTTAAGATTTGGCAAGATTTAAGGTTTATTTATTTTTTTAAGATTTTTCTATCAGCGCTTGTCGATCAAGGAGTGGACCCGTCTTACATAAGAACTCTGACTGTTATCGGAACTGCACTACGGAAATACAGCTTTTCCATCGACCTCTTACCATACGCATAGGAAAAGGGAGTTCGACAAGGCGACACAATATCGCCAAAGCTGTTCAGTGCCGCACTCAGTGGATAATGAAGTCACTCGATTGGGATGAGATAGGCATAGGTATTGATGGAATATTCCTATCAAACCTTCGTTTTGCCGGCGACATCGTCACCTCCTCAAGAAGTACTAGCGAAGGAGACACGATGAACAACGAGCTCAACGAAGCAGGAAAAAGGATCGGACTGCACATAAGTCGGAAGAAGACCCGGTTCATGAAGAGCCCATTTTGCGAACGCGAAAAAATTGAACTGGATAGCTCTCTGATTGCAGAGACCACCTCGTATGCATACCTTAGGCGATCAGTGAATATGAAAAAAAAGCATGAAAGAGGAACTAGACGGAAGAAAGAGAGTAGCTTGGCCGCATTCGAGTCCCTCAAACAAGCCACCAACTTAGTGAAGAATTCGAAAATCCACACTCACCTTTTCGATTCAACGGTCCTCCCAGCACTCTGTTATGGTGCAAAGAAGTGGGTTTATACTTCAACCACGTTAAGAATACTCCGCACTACTCGCAGAGCGTTTTAGCGATGTCTTGTGAAGTATAACTGGCACTGTCAATATCTAGCCGGAATGCGAAACTCTGATTTTCGAAATCTGTCACATCTTCGAGATTCAGGAGAATATACATCGACAACGAAACAGATGGGCCGGTCACATAATGAGAAGAACAAACGACAGAAGGATGAAAAGAACTGTAGAGTGAACCCCACTAGAATGCAGGCGTCCCCAAGGACAGCCATCTTCACGTTAGGAGGAGGTGTTCGTAAACGAAGTTAATCAGCTGTACCTACAGCTGCAGTTACTTTACAGATCAGAGTAGACTCGCATGCGCCACCATGCTCGAGTAAAACCACCACTATAACGACAATTGCGAGGGAAAGAAACGAATGGAAAATGTGCTGGGATTCGCAAAACTCGTGGAGACGGACAATCCAAGTATCCAAGTAAGTAAGTGAGTAATATTTAGTATTGATTTTGTTGAATTCCTGTCGAGAGCTGAATCTTTTCCTATCAAATAGTCAATCGCTTCGTCGTAGCTGTGCGAAAGTACCTGTGATTAGACTTTGCTTTACGGCAAATATTCATTTCGACGCCATTTCCGCCTAGCTTATGAGTTTAATTTCCACGTGAAAAAAGTCAAGAGCAAGCCAAGCCTATAAATCAACTCCATCCCTAAAGAAACGAAGCGGTAGGTTAGCAAATATCCCTCTGATCTATAAATTTCGGCGACTACGCGTGGTGGCGACTTGAGAACGCCCCTGGCCGGCTATATTGAATCTCAAGAAAAAGGAAATCTCATAACTATGGAGTTACTTGTGAAATCGGAACTGCACTAGCTGTGTTTTCCCACATCATGGTTCGTGGAAAGGATCATTCAAGAAATTAAGCTTCCAGTAAAGGTTGGGGATATCTGACGTAATCGCAGCTAATAAGTACATGATTTAGAACTCCCAGGAACCCGGAGAAAATAAATGTCTACAAATTTTTCGAAAAATACAAATAAAGCAAATACAACTCGTATGAAGTGGTGAGATATCTGCGAAACTCCGGACCACAGGTGTATGCAGTGGGGAACGAACACGCGCTGTTGTCCTTACCGGGGAGCAGCGCGTGTTCGTTCCCCACTGCATACACCTGTGGTCCGGAGTTTTGCAGATATCTCAGCACTTCATACGAGTTATATTTCACAACATACCCTGCCATTAAGAAGAAAAAGGCAGTAAATAAAAGAGTTAAAGCAAATACAATTTTAACTTATTATTTCCTGCCTACTCTTTGTAATGGCAGGGTATATATTGTGAAATATAACTTCAATGATGCTGAGATATTTGCAATACTCCGGACCGCAGGTGTATGCGGTGGGGAACGAACGCGCTATTGTCATTTCCGGGGAGTAGCGCACTTCACCACCACACCATCCGGGTAGATTGTGATTATAACTAAGCCTCAGCTTAACTGGGTTCGCTGCCGATTTGGGTCTCCCAGATCAATCCCGGTGATTGCTGATGGTAAAAGATCGACAGAACTAGCTGAGAGGCAGGCGGAACGAAGGACCCGCGTGGTGTGGTGGTGAACGCGCTACTCCCCGGAAATGACAATAGCGCGTTCGTTCCCCACCGTATACACCTGCGGTTCGGAGTTTTGCAAATATCTCAGCATCATTGAAGTTAAAGCAAATACGACAAAGCTTGGCGACCCGCTATCTGTGCACAGTGACTAGTTAAATCCGAAACGATTACCTTCATAGCCTTTATTGCTACTTTTTCAAAACCACTAATGTTGCTTTCTTAACTTCAACAAAGGAAGCCACTTCCTTTCAATCATTATTGTGATAAAATTCGTCTGAAAACTTTACTTGAAAAAAGTTGGTCTAATGACTTACTCAATAATCAAAAACAATTTCAAACTAAGATACTCACATGCTTCCAGCGAATCATGGCAAACTACTTGATCCATGTAAATGATGTTGCCCGTGGCAGCCTATTCTTGTCGTTGTCGTTCTCGTCAAAACCAATCCTTCAAGAATTGCCTGAAGAAACAACAGCCATTTTCGTAGAGATTTCCACTGCAGTGCTTCCCGTAACTCCAATCCTACACAAAACATGTTTAGCATGTACTCATGAGGGCTGGTGTAACAATGTTCCCTACAACGCACCCATGATTATAGGTTCGATCCCACACCTTAAGCTCGTCAAACCCTCCATACCCCCTTGGTTAGCAAACTGCTACCAGATTTCCTTGGGAGGATAAAAATACAGAATTGATACAACATTAGGCCCACGCATTTCACCATATTTTTCCATTTTATTTTACATGACTTGTCTCCACATATACTGTGGGGATCCCAGCACTTTTTCCATTCGTTTTCTCTCATGCATTACCCATCAACGCCTTCTAAATTTCTGTGTGCGTGTTCAGCTGCTGCTTGAAGATTTTTATTTCTCATGCATGGTGTTGATTGATGATCGAATCGATTCTCTCCGAAGTCCTGAGATGGCCAAGCTAGAGCGATTACACTTGAGCGCCAGAGAGTGAAATTCTCCTAGAGAAGTTTGTACAAATTTCGTGACAGCTAACTGATGGGAGGCACGGCATGCATGGAGGCTACAACCTACACCGTGTTCGTGATGATCAGCATCACTATCGCTGCGCCACCCACTCCTTGAGTCGCTGTATACTCCAAACACCATGACACATTAAAGCACACTACGGTGTTAAAGCCGGATTTCAATGAACAGCGAATCACTAGGTCAACACTAAACGACTCAGCCCTTGCCTTTAAAGCACAACTTTTAATATTCCTTCGAAAAATGACGTAAATATTCCTTCAAATACGATCAGTGCCATCAGCAATCACCCGTCAACGAGATTGATCTGGGAAGCCCAAATCGGCATTGAACCCAATTAAATTAAAGCTGTAGTTGAAATTACAATATTAATATTGTATAAATAGTAATATTAGTAAATTGTGTAAATAATAGTTGTATAATAGCAAGTATTTGCTCACCCCAGATCAATCCTGTTGACGGATGATTGTTGATGGCACTGATCGATAGAAAACTAGCTGAGAGACAGGCGAAACGAACGGCCCGTGTGGTGTGGTGGTGAACGCATTAACCCCCGGAAATGGTAGTAGCGCGTTCGTTCCCCACTGCAGAGATCTGCGGTCCGGAGTTTTGTAAATATCTCAGCATCATTACGATCATATTTCACATGGTGTTTTGCCGTGAAAAATTGTAATAGGCAGCAAATAGAAGAAATAAAAAAGTTAGCAATCAAAAGTATTTGTGAAAAGTATCAAAAATAAAGCATCGTGCTTATTAAGCAAAGTAAACATATTGATTAGTCGTACCCTGGTCAAGGGAAAGTTGGTTTTGAAATATGCACAATCAGCGCTTTCGATAGCAACCGTCCTATATAAAACAGCATCCTCGGGTGAGTATGGATCATTCGAAAGATGCTCCACTGAGGAAGATTCGGCTCGATACGACAACGAAGACAACACATGGAAAAGATGAATGGCTGTGGACGCTGACTCGGATCATCGGCTCTGACGAAGACGACGACTTCGAGATGCTAGCCAAATATGGGTAACAACCTCGTGTTAGCTTAACCTCAGTGAAGCAAAGTGCAATCAGAATTCTTAGAAAACTAGAGTACTTGGCAGCTTTTATAGCTTTGATGCATCACATAACATAAAAGATAGTTCAGCAATGATCATTCCCTGAATGATGCGGCATGCATTCGATTCCAGTCGTAGGATCGCTGAAATCGTTGATATTTGACCAATACTATGACCTACGGTAAGCAATCGATGTACGAATTCAGTGTAGCGATCTTCTCAGACAAGTCTGGTACCAATTTGTCTACTCCGAACAGATAGTGTTATAGATAATGAGAGAGATAGGGTTGGTGAGCACGGAGCATGGAATCGAACCAAAGACCACGTGCGTACTGTAGAGCATTTCTAAATGCTGCTCTTGGTGCACGCGTCTATCAAAAGATTACGGTTTTCCTTTCCAGTAAAAGAATTTACGGCTCAAATAGGTGTGACTGAAAACTGGACTTTGGTGGATAATTCAGTTTCAATCATTCTTGATCCACATATATTTTATACACATATACACGATCATATTTTCAATGATGTGTTGAAAATCCGAGAAAGTATTTACCGCCGTAACAGCTGGGCGCGAATAGCACAGTGGTAGTGATGTCGGTCATCACGAGCATGGTGAGAGTTCGATTCCGAAGAGATAGTGTTATAGATAATGAGAGATATAGGGTTGGTGAGCACGGAGCATGGAATCGAACCAAAGACCACGTGCGTACTGCAGGGCATTTCTAGCTGGTGTTTTAGCTACGTGCACCTATCAGAAGATGACGGCTTTTCATTGCAGTAATATAATAAATAAAATAAAAATAAATCACTAGACCGACTTTCTATAAACCTCGACATAGATGATATACTCATTTATATGATCTTATAAACTGATCTTCTTTAGCTGATAAAAGGTTAATATAAGTATTCGTTGTCGTTGTCGTTGTTGTTATTGTTGTTGTTTTTCGTCGATGGCTGACGTTTCGGCGACTTCGCCTTCCTCTGAGTCTGGACGTATTCTGTACAAGAATATTTTAATTATTCGGTGGAAAAAAGGCTAAAGTATTAATGAAGATGAAACTTTTAAATAGACGCCATATTGATCAGAAAGGCCACTCACCGTGATGTTACGAGTGGGACTGGCCCGCGAGTTGTTCACGTGGGATCGCGAGCGAGACACACCCAGGGGTGAAAATATCATTTTGAAATAGGGCGCCAGGTCACGCGTGGTAGTGTGGCATTCGTCCTTCCGGTTCATCTTTGGAATTTTGAAATTTATCCAAAACGCCTCAAGAGTTTTGCGCGTTGATGCTTCTGATTCCCGCGCTAGGATCCGCACATTCACTTCAAAATCATCGCCGTTGTGCTTTTGTGCCCTATGCGTACTTGTTTAAACGGATTTTAGCTTTTCCATCTAGATGTTCTTTTATGCGGACACAAAGTGGTCTACCCGTTTCCCCAATATATTCCTCACCGCATGCGTTACATGAGATCAAGTATATTATACCTAAACTCATGCAATCCCGTCTCTCCCGTTAGGACAGATCATACAGTTTTCTGAGCTGCACAAACAATCATAGAGGCGGTTGCGAACTAACTGATGGTTTAGGGTATTGGGTGGGATATCAATAATCGTTACATAATTTTCAACACCACTTTTCGCCGACCCTTACTCTACCGTCGATACATAGAATTTCTAGTAATAGAACAAATAAAATAAAAACAATATTGTGACAGATTATTAAGCTCCACCTATACTGTAGGAACTACACTAAGCCCCAGCAAAAGATGCGCTGTTAGAAAAGGAGAAAGTAAGAAAAATATAACATATAGACTAAGTATGAAAGATTGAAGGTTGTTTTATGAAGAAGAAAGATAAAAGACAACGTCGTGCGTCACTGGCATTGAAGAACGAAAGATATTTATGATAGAAAGTCGGATTCGAGTTGGAGATGACATTGCGACATCATTTTTTCCTGTCGATAGGAACCGATCGATCGGCGACTGTCTCGGAAGTGGGTGGGGTTCGGCAGGGGTCAATGAGGACCCACCCGCTTACACAGTTTTGACGAGAGCACGTCGTTGACGATCATCATGCAGCAACAATCGGCTTTTCTTGGGAAATTTTGGCCTTATCGGGAGAAACTTGCCGCAAAACAACACTTCAGAAAATGAGTTTCTTAGTGACGAATCTCAAAAGTTCAACAAAACAATGAAAAATGATGAGTGGATCTTAGAAAAGTCTCAAAATTTGGCAGAATCTCCCCATGATTGAAATTCTGGATATCCAGAATGGTGAAGGTGAGTATGAGAAGGAGCGATGAAGTTTTTGTTCTAGTGAAATCATCGTTGTTTTTCGTTTATACTTTGCCGACGATGCTATCGCTAGCACTTCTTCAGAAGTAAACGTGTTTCTTAATATGAAGAAAGAAAACTGTAAAACTTCTAAGGAAAAATATTATTGAGTGGGAATGCTTGAAACTGACGGATGCTCTTTTCCTTCAACAAACTTTTCTTCAGATAAAAATGACAAGGATATGTAGAAGTGTTTTAAAATAAATAGGAGGTACAAAAATAAGACTAGGGCGTGATTTTTATATCCCTCGATTGAAGAACTCTTGTGTCACTTAACCCTAATGGGCTAAATTTTCCATTGTGTGCTAAAGGTTGCGAAGGAGAAACTATCTTTACGGCCCATGTAAAATGTTGTAGAACAGGAAAATCGTAATATTTCTTCAGTTAACGCTCATAGTACCCTTAATAGGCGGTGACACGGCAACCACTGTTTATATTTTTAATTAGTTAGAAAACTTATTTGCCGAAAAGGAAAGTTGGAATTGAAGACATCAGACGAACTACTCCATCGGTTTTCAGTGATGACAAATAAATCCACTACCGGTCGTAAGCCTCATTTCGTTCCGCTTGAACAATACACTTTGGCATGACAACATACAAAACAGCGCACATAGGTAGTTTTGAGGTAGATAGGCCTTTCTTTCTGTCCAGCTTATATTTTAATATGCATTTCATCAAGCTAAGGACACTCGACGTATGTTCGGGCCAACTCAATTTTTCTTCTAGTTCTTTTTCTTTTTCCCTAAGTCTGACTTTTAAGCTTTTCTAGCCGTGAATTTTCCCTAAGTCTGACTTTTAAGCTTTTCTAGCCGTGAATTTTCCCTAAGTCTGACTTTTAAGCTTTTCTAGCCGTGAATTTTTCCTAAGTCTGACTTTTAAGCTTTTCTAGCCGTGAATTTTTACCATTTTCGAACGACTGCTTCTTCCACTTTTTTTGCGTATTTCAAGATAGGCATTCATAAAATAGCGTTTGTACTCGATTATCCTACTTTTTTCGGCCAGTCTGCTGCATAACCGGCCTTCTACGTTTCCTCTCCTCAATGAGGGGGTTATTAAAGGAAAGGTCTGGCCGACTGACTAGACCGCCCTCGTCCTCTTCTCTACTTACTGTCACCATCGCCACCGTCGCCACCTCCGTCATCATTAGGTAGGTAGCATAGCGCTCTCACCGAAACTGTCACGCATTTCCGAACTACAGGAAGACTTATGGATTTAATTATTCAAATATAGATTCGACGGTTGAGTAGTTGACGTGAAGAGTAGTGTTAGTACTGTTCTAGGAGTTCCTAGGTTTTCTTTCTCTTCCTTTTTTCCCAACGCAAAAACAACGTTTTGCTTCTCATCATGTCAGCTTCGTCACATTTGCTCCTTCTCTTTGTTCAGAGGAAAAGTCTCGTTTATGAAATGAATTTCGCAGAGCCTTAAACTGCAAACTTTCCGTGTGGAAAGGTCATAAGTTGTTTTAGGCTTTCTCATTCTTCAGTTCCCCCTTTTAAGGTCAAACGACGTTCTCGATAACTAAGAGCAGTAACCAGCAACTCTGGTCAAGTTTAGTGGAATTTACGCGGTATAAAGTTGTAGAAATTAAGATAAATTGTAGTGTTTCTTAGTGGGGAAATAGAACTCGTGACCGTCAATTCAAACAATTCACTAAGAGTGGCAGCCAAATCTATATGCTCCATATATATATATATATATATATATATATATATGGAGCATATATATATATATATATGGAGCATATATATATATATATATATATAGCAAATTTATGTGTCGTAATTAGTTATAGTAAAGTTTTAGTTATCCAATGTTGCTTTTTCGCTTTATGGTTTTATATCATGCGTAGTTTAAAACTTGCATTCTGTTTAGTAAAACATTAATTCAACATTTCTCCTCTCGACGTTCACGATGTTTGTTTAAGACAAAAGATCCAATGAACTTTGGGAAACTACAAAAACGACAAATTGCAATAAACTTACCGATCCGCGTACAGCCACTTACTGATAGATTCACGAAGAACTTGCCAGTAAGCGATCAGGAGACAACCACCAGGTGGCAGATTCACGAAAAACTTCATAGTAAAGCACCCATGGATAACCAGCACCTGGTAGGTTGGCGAGAAATTTGCCGGTATAGCATCCACAGGCGAACACCAGGTGGCAGATTGACGACGAAATTGTGGGTATGCCACTTACGGGGAACCACACATTAGTACTTAGATTCACGAAGAAATTGTAACCTAATGTACCTAATTACCCGAAAGCAATATTTAAGTTCCTAAGACCGACTTTCAATTAATCTCCGCATCGATCGACAATTCACTGTTTTTCTTCAATGATCAAAGACGAGGTTGGTATTGTAGCATTTATTAGCACACAATGGCCGACGTTTCAGGGCGTTCGCCCTCTTCAGAGCATGGAAAGGTCAAATTGGCAAGCAGTCAACTCAGCCAAACACTTTCACAACCTTAGCAGATAAAACTTGGAAGATAAATTTCCATTCAAATAATAGACAGCTTCTTCTAAACACTTGTCGTTTTATTCATTGCAAGTATTCCAATTAAATGGTGGAGAGCAGCCGCAGCGAGTAATAAACACACGGGCGAGGAATGTGCGTGGGCCAGGTCACAGAATCAGCCTCAGGTATGGCGCGTAGTCAGGCGTGATCGTAAGACACTCCTCAGGTACGATTCTCCGAAAGGTAAATTTGAATTGGAACCAGACGCTCCACTAGATGCGCATCGGACGCAGAGACACAACGGAAAAAGTTTTGAAGCAAAAGTTACTATCCTGGCACAAGAATCCGAAACATCAACGCGTAAAACTCTTGAAGTGTTTTGGATATACTCTAAAAATCCAAAAATGAACCGAGAAGAGAAGTGTCTTGTCATGCGTGACCTCGCACTATCCCACGGGCTGATTCTATGACCTGACCCATGCACATTCCCACGCAATACTTTGTGAGGCTGATCTCCACCAGTTAACTGGAACGCTTGCAAAGAATAAAACAGTAGGTGTTCAAAAAAATCTGTTTATCATGCGAATGCAAATTTATGTGTCAAGTCTTATCTGCTAGGCCTATGAATGTGTTTGGCTGAGTTGACTGCATTTCAATTTGACCTTTCCAGGGTTTGAACAAAGCGAAACCGCCGAAACGTTAGCTTTTCTATGCTAATAAGTACTATAATGCCAATTTTGTGTTTGCCCAATTTTGAAAAACAATGAATATTCAAGTTCTTATTTAGTTTTTAGATATTTCGATAACCCGTTTCTAATTGTTGTGCAGGTCTCAACATTTCGTGCATTTATTTTGTTGTCCTAGAAGTGTCCTCGAAGGAAGTGCTCATTAGGTTGTATTATAAGTTGAGGATTTTCAACCTGCTCCCTGACTGAAGTGCTAAAGTCCTGTCAAGTGTTATCTTCCTTCAAAACTTTAGATGGCTGTACTAAAGTATCTTTAATTTTTTCTTCAATAGTGTAATACTAAACAATTTCTTAGAACCTATATTCCTCATAATTGCTTCTTATTTTTATTATGGGAACTTAAGTAGATCATGTCATCATCTACTCGTTCTATGTACTAAGCTTCGAAAGAAAAATTAGGAACTGAGACTCGAATCATGTCTATCTGAGTGACGTTTTAAAATAGCAGTACTTACTTGGATACGTCGGTGTACTGTTTTCACTCATTGTGCGGGTCACAGCATACTTTCCGCTTTTTCGGAGTTTTGGTGGTCTAGCTATTGTGGTTTCTTGGAGTAGCGAGGTCAGCCTTGCCAAACTCTGTTCCAGGTTCTCATCACTATAGGCAGACGCTGACCTTTGTGGACGAGAGGGAGATTTCCCACCATGCGTCTAATTTGTTACCAGGGCGGTAGTGGATCCTGGCATTGGTTTACTCCTAGGTGGGTTTTCTGATGGAAGCCCCGAACTTCTTAGCTTGGGAAATCCTGCCTGGGGGACGAATCCACCCGCTGTACATCACAGGGCGACACCCAGGACTGCCGCCCAGCCACGATGAGGCGGTAGGCCGTTGGGAGGAGATAGCAATAGATTAATCAAATCTTGTAAATACTAAAACCGAATTTTTATTTTCAGTGGCCGTGAAATATTCTCTTGTTTTGTTTTGCAAATAATGTATTAGAACACCGAAAAATCCGACGACTTCATGACAACAACAGTGATGTACTGAATAAGTTTTGGAAAGCTATACATTGGTCTTCCTTATAGCAATGAAGTTGAAATTATTTAAATCACGTCTCCAGAATCACATAATTTTTTCTGCCAATGTTGTTCGTTATTTCTTCATGTTATTATAGAGGAAAGACGATGAGTTGTTTTACTTTTGATTGTTATGACGTTGACGTTTCGGCCGATTTATTTCGCCTTCTCCAAAGTCTGGAAAGGTCAATTTGACCGAAATCTACCCCGCCAAACATTGCCGGAACCAAAGTTATTCATTAATTAACAACGCGCTATCAGCTAACTGCGCCGAATTACAAGTATTATTCGCTTTCTTACTGATTTTAGAGTGACCGAAACCGGCGCCCAGTAAAGTATCCGCTTCTCCCTATCCTGACGAAGAGTAGTCTAATGGCATCTGCTGCTATGGACTCGAAAAACTTAGTATTTTTCCTACTACGACCTTTTTGAGGAATTTGGACTACGTAACTTTGCCTTTTGTCATAAGCCTCGTAGGAGACACTTGTTCACAGATTTTGTCGACCGGTTGTCGTTAAGCGCCCGATTGTTCTACGACACACAAAGTTTTCCTCATCTTAGCTTGCTGGCACTTCAGTGATCTTTGATTGTTGACATATGCCAGAATTTCGGAATCGTTCTCACACTTCGATGGCAGGGATACACCCGTCATTAGACTGCTCATACCGTGCTTGTAGAATGATGCTTAAGTCTCATAATGCCTAGGTAGCGTCGAGGTTTCTATGATTTTTATAGCCTTTGTGCAGGAATAATTTCAAGGTGGTCACGCAACAGGAAACCCTTTATCCTTTTCGAATAACCGCAAAGATGTAAGATCTCCAAGAGGTTCCTTTAACTTTGTTCACCTATTAAATATGTCGTTCATCACAATAACTTCTAATATTAATGCACACAACCAACGCATTCGGAGATACTCAATTCATTGAGATGTAGCTGTGAGATAGTGAGCTATCCGACATTGATTTTCGCTTTTATATGTTATCCCTCGTGTTTTGCTTTCACGCTCTTAGGAGTGGATTTACGTAATTTCAATTTCAACGAGACAGTATCGCTCTCCGGAATCCCTATCTTTACCCCAAAAATAAGATGAAGAGTGGTGAAATTACTGCTGTGGGGTTATCGCATAGTTGATGAATGGGATGTTCCGGTGCTCATCAAAACAGCCTTTGTGGTCAAAAACTTCGTAGTCAATTGTTTTAAAACTCAATCTTTCAACTGGCACAACAAATCTTCGCTTCTTCCATCGAAACTGAGGGCTCTGTGTGAAATACAACCATAATGATGCTGAGTAACGAACAAAACTCGGAACATCAATGAGCTTCGAATCTGCGACTACCTTTTCCGAGGCTCACGTGTTATCCGCTGCTCCTTGACTCTCTTTCTCTGAACGATTTTTTAACATAACGGTGCTAAAAAGCCATCACATTCTATTCACACTTTGCAAGCTCGGAGATTGCATATACATGTCTGCCACTTTTACATCATCTGGCCCACTAACTCCGGAATTTTCATTCATTGCGCTATCGCTTTGATACCTGCTTTTCCGGCTGTATTGTGAAAGTGTTGAACGCGCAGGCAGTTTTGCTCGTTTATTTCATCGACAACGGAATTCTCCTAGCCAACCAGTGATATAAGAATTTTCTAACACCTTCAAGATTCCCACTCATCGTAGATCGTGGAAAAGATTAATGAGGCAAAGCCTCATATATATTGCGAAGAAGTCAATTTCATTGCGGTACTTCTCCCTGCGAGCCTCCCTCTTCCGACTTTGTAAGCACAAATCTGAAATTATGACCCATCTTGAAGGGTCATAGTTATCAATGGCGTGTCACACTGGTTCTATCCATTTCGTTGCATACTAATCAACGAGTTTCAAAGCGACGATTTCGAAGGTGCCAAAATTAAGGTAACATTAGCGCAGAATGCTTCAACGTCGAGCTTGGAGAAGTTGCGATATCGATAATCAGTCGTTGCTGTTTTTTCATTCCAAATCACCACTGTTCGAAGTTTCTTTGCATCAGATTAGATAAGCTTTTGTTGTACAAAATGTTCACGAACACACTATGTGATAATATCGGTAATAATAATCACATATTCGATTCCAACCCTGTTTACCTTAACTGTAGCGCGGCTTTTTATTGTTAAGATAACATTCAGAATTTCGAAGTGAAGTGGTTAGTACAACATATACAACCTTCTAACATGACGAAGAGGGAGGTGGACATGAGCAGATGTTGTCAATGCTCTTCCTCGCTTTCCTTCAAGAGATAGTGACTATTCTTTCTGGCCGTCGGAGAGCAACCACCTTGGCTCTTAATCTAAAGAGTCCTTGGAGGAACGGTGGTTTTTTTTCCAACTGCTAAAGCATTAGGAGCAGCGACGCGTGTGGTGCAGTGGTTGGAGGCGCCACTGCGGCACACACGTGGAATCGATCCCCGCGTTCATGGCTCACCAAGCCTCCCATCCCTCCCGGGGTCGGCAAATTGGCACCAGACTTGTCCGGGAGGATAGCAGCATTGGCTCGATACATCGGTAGACCACCTCGAGTCATTGTAAAGGCCAGATATGCATTCAATCACCTCCAACGATACTTAACAAAGTCGAATGCGCGGCAAATCCCTCAGGGATTGATCAATGCAGACAGCTTTATCCTTTATCCTTTATTACAGCATTAGGCAGTATACCTGCTGTTTCTTTACTAATGTCTTTTTCCATGCTTCTCCGCAGAGCTTCTCCAATTCGGACTATAGTTTGCCGTCACCGATGCCGACAATGTTATATTTACAAAACTCGGCTGAATATTTGAACGAATATCAACTTTGGACAGTCTCGGTACTTCATTTCTTGGCCAACAGGGTTTTCCGTCATTTTTACGGAAAAAACCATGTTATACCATACAGATTGGTCTATTATGTATAAGAAAAATGGGATATCGGTGACATTGGTTAGGCAAAACCTTACGTTTGCTATAGGGCGCTCTAACTAGCTACCGCACTTTCACTGAAAGATCTCCACATGTTAATTCGCAAGAAATTTTTCAAGAAAATACTTAGGCTGCTTCATGCCTTGTTCGTTCCATTTCAGTTCGCAGGTTTCTATGTGAAGTCCTTCTAACGTGAAGTCTTATTACAAATCTTTGCTATAAAGTCCTTGTATAAGGGCTTTTAGAAAACCTTGTAAAAGAGCGGTACAGAGGTACGTAGTGTAGACCTGTGTAAATTTATGGAAGGTGTGGTTTTTATAGTAAAACTCAATATCGAGATATGTGGTATCAGTGCCGCAAGAAGGCTTTGGTAGTACCAGTACACCCCAAATTGCTTGGCTCGCCTTCTTTTGGTGTGATAACGATCAATCATTGAAAGGACAGATATCAGACTTGTTTGGGAAAATAGGAACACTGACTCTTGTAACGTTGGGACCCATCGGTCACTGTATAAGGTAAATATGCATTCAGTTGCCTCTACAATGCCTGACAGAGGCGAATGCACGGCGTGTGCCTAAGGAATTGATCAACGGCGAACGCTGATGCATTAGTATAACGAATCCCTGAGCATGAATCGCCAAGGCTTTTCTTTTCGCTGTTTTCTGTTAGTGAATTGGAGGGGTACTGCGAGAAATATCAAATCGCAGGACCGACTTTCTTTTAACCTCAGCATTGATCAAGAACTCACTGTTACCTTGACGAGCAAACATAAGGTTGTTAGTGCAGCGTTTATTTATCCATAATGGCTGTCGTTTCGGCGATATCGTCTTCTTTAGAGAATTGAAATGCCGCTAGGCACGCTTCCATGTGGTTCACTTTTAGGCTTTTGGAATTTATCCAAAACGCTTCAGGAGTTTAACGCACCGATATTTTCTATTGCTGTACGTGGATCATAATTTCTGCTTCAAAACTTGGCCTCTGTGTCTCACCCGCGTAGGCTTACGAAATAGGTTACATCCTATGGTACTTCGGTGGTGTTCCAGTCGCTGCCACCGAATCTAAACCAACCGTTTTTAAACGACGTTTTATGGCTAGACTTATCTGGTTGAAAATGAAGGGTAGTATGAACAGAATCTTATTCTCTTTAGACATATCGTTGGAAAACTTGGTTCTCCTCTAAATATCTCGAGGAACGGCAGTTTCTTAGCCACTGTAAATGGCTGTTTACCGCACCAATTTCAGGGATTCTTCGCTCTACTCTTTTCCTGTGCACACACTGGTGACTGCTCGAAAGATGTTTCTCACACTGCCGTTTTTGTGTAAAGGGTGAGAGAAGAGGTTACCATTTGGCGATGAAGCCCTCATAAAGAAAAACGGTGAATTATTGGCCAATGATTGGGTTGAAAGAAAGTCGGTCGTAGGATTTGCTACATGGAATATGTCGATTTTGACGGCAAATACATCTACATCATTTCAATGCTTTTCGGAAGAAGAGGAAGCATGCTGAAGTCATCAAATGATTTTTATCTCCGATGATGATCAAGTCTGATTCCACAAACTTAGAGAATTTACCGCTTGGAAATCGTTAAAGTCGTTAATTTGGTTCCTTCCATATAGCCAAATAAAAAAAGCACCCATTGACTATTATACGGTCCAGAAAAAATCGAAATCTGGAGTGCTGGAATCCTACAGTGGAAATTTATATGTAGGTTGTTGCGGAAAAAGACGAAAATTTTATGACGAAACAGAATTTTTAAGCACAGTGAGGTAGGCTTCGCTTTTCCTTTTTAATACCTATCCTTTCCTATCCTCCAAGCCATCGATTAATCTTACGGTCGGGTGAATATAGTTGTAGATGTTTTCGTAATATTTCACCCAAGCTTTAGAGCGAATTATACTCATTTTCGGAATATTGTAATATGGTATTTTGCATTGTAAATACAACTTTTTCTTTTTTCTATTTATTATCTGGCAAGAATTCATTAGAAATAGGTGCTTTCTAAAACAGTTGGGCTTCTTTTCTTTTTCCTTTTTTTTTTCCTTGGCTATTTACCTCAAGAGTTCCTTGGCTATTTACCTCAAGACCTTGCTTAATCGTTCCAGGTGTCTTCGTGGCTGCCAGCTTCTTCCAGTGGCATTACTTTTGATACTCATGAAGCTCGATGAAGAGAACTTCTCAACCAGGATGTCAATCCTAATAATTCTTTTTCTATTTCTGTTACCAACAACTCAGACACTACCAGCCATCATCAATAGTTCAATCGCTTGCGATAAAGTAAGTTCTTACCGTGTGACTTTATAGTGCTATAACATTGAAAGAAAAAGTAGTGGAAAGGTACGAAAAAATGACGGTATAAAAGACTCGTTCTCGAAAAGTGTATTGAAATATTGCGTCCAAAATGTATTTGGTTCAATACATATTCCATGAAAGTAGTGGCCGCTTTTAACCTTAAAACGAAATATCTCGCCTCATATGGAACTTTCTTAATAGGAAAAGGAGACTTAGGCTATAATTTACAACTGTTCCAATATTTAATACAAGTTGTTTTATTCTACTAGAATAAAATTTTGACCTTCTCATGTTTACAAAACTCTTACGCGTTTCATAAAGACTATGTTCCAAACCTGAAAGCAACTAAACAGACGAGAGTTCGTCCAGCAAGACATGATGTTGTTTCCCAATATTCCCCTCTTGTGGGCTTCGAACCCGCGATCACCCTTACTGGGCATGACATGCTATCCACCACACCAACTGAGGTTCTTGCTTTACCTTTCTCTCATCTATGTTTCCACTCCATTGATTCTACCAGCAATTCAAACTTTGTTTTAATTTTTTGCAAGTTTAAGTTCTAACTATCTTTAAAATTAGAGTAATAAAAAAAAGATGAAGCTTTCGGCATTGATAAATCCCTGAGGGATGCGCAATGAAGTGGACTCCATTAAGGATCGCTTGGAGATTTTTTTTTGATGTTATTGATCGATGGCTGATGTTTCGGCGACTTCGTCTTCCTCAGAGCCTGGACGTATTTTATGTTAGAATACTTTTTATTATTCGGTGGAAAAGAACGTTAAAGTGTTAATGAAGATCAAACTTTCAAATAGACGTCATATTGAACAGAAAGGCCACTCACCGTCATGTTACGTGCGGGACTGGCCCACACGTAGTTCACGTGGGGTCGCGAGCAAGACACGCCTCCGGGCCAAAATATCATTTTGAAATAGGGCGCCAGGTCACGCGTGGTAGTGAGGCATTCGTCTTTCCGGTTCATCTTTGGATTTTTGAAATTTACGCAAAACGCCTCAGGAGTTTTGCGCGTTGATGCTTCTGATTCCTGCGCTAGGATCCGCACATTCACTTCAAAATCACCGCCATTGTGATATTGTGCCTTATGCGTACCTGGAAGAGTGATTATACGGTTTTTAACTCTCCCATCTAGACGTTCTTTTATGCGGACACAAAGTGGTCTACCCGTTTCCCCGATATATTCCTCGCTGCATGCATTACATAAGATCAAGTATATTATACCTAAACTCGTGCAATCCCCGTCTCTTCCGTTAGGACAGATCATACAGTTTTCTGAGCTGCACAAACGATCATAGAGACGGTTTCGAACTAACTGGCGGCGTAGGGTATTGGGTGGGATGTCAACAATCATTACACAATTTTCAAGACCACTTTTTCTTAAGCACTTTTTAATGGCGTGACTTACTTCATTTGATATGAAGGACAGCTTAAAGGGGATTCTAGTTTCGTTTGAAATATTATTTTGGGAAACTACCCATCGTTCTCCTCTAACCCGAGTAGTTTCTACTTCGTATCCATTGGAAATGGCAATTTTTCGTGCCAGGTTTCGCGATTCCTTCCTTTCCTCTTCTCCTGTGCACACATTTCTAGCCGTACGATACATATTTTTGATAAGTGCTTTTTTCATGTGTGAAGGATGAGAGGAGAGGCAGTGGACTAGAATGTTTTTACTACTTGGCTTGCGATACCATTTCGTTACATAGCCACTTACTGAGAGCTTTATTTGGATCTTTAAGAATGGAAGCAAGTTCTCGGTAGGTTTTTCTTGTGTAAATTTTATGTACTCTGACTGTCGGTTTAATAATTCAAAGCACTCATCCATCTGTTCTTGTGTAGAACAGACGATGAAGCAATCGTCTATGTATCGACAGTAGAGTAAGGGTCAGTGATCGAGAACTAGAGCTTCCACCTTAGACATGAAAGCAATGGCAAGGCTTGGTGCTAAACGCTGCCTCATTGCCAACCCTCTAATTTGTGCAAAATATTTTCCAGACCACCTAAAGTCTGAACAACTAAGAAACTGTTTTAAGAGAGACATTAGTTGCGCAATCGACAAGCCGTGCATTTTTATTTTCTTTTCATGCTCTACGAGCAATTCGAGAATGGCTTGCATTGCGGAGTCATTGGACACGTTGGTCTGAAGTGAACTAACATCGAACGACTCCATTATATGACTCGTTTGGAGATGAATGAATGCATATCTGGCGTTTACAATGACACGCACTGGTCTACCGATGTATCGAGCTGTGCTGCTATTATCCCAGACAAATCTGGCAATGTGCCAACGCCAGAGGAATGAAAGGCTTGGTTGACCAAAAGCACGGGGATTGATCCCATGTGTGTGTTACTGGGCGCCCGCGACCAGTACGCCATACGCGCCTTGAGTATAAATAAATCGAAGTTAGAGTAATACTGCATAGCACTTACGTACAGCCCTAAGGTGATAAATAAAAGTCTTCTAAAAGTTTTTAAGACATTATCTACTCAAAAAATAGTTGAAGAGGTGATTAAATGCATATTCCTTCCGTAGATTAACTTGTGGTCATATCGACAAATGAATTCAGTGTTTTTGTGCCTCCAAACAATCCTTCCCTTCGCTTCCTTTTCCTTTTTCGTCCTTTTTTTAAAATCATTTTTTTTCATTCCTTCATCTATTTCCTTCTTTTTTGTTGCCATGTATTTTCACTTGTTGTAGTCGTTCTTTTTCAAGACTTGTTCTCGTCCTCTCTTTCCAATCTTTGTTGTTCTTCAAATCCTACTTCCTCACCTCTTTCTCCCTTTTTTGCTTCCATTATTTTTTCTTATTTTTTTCTTTTGCCGTTGGCTTTTAGTGATACCTCAATCTTTCACTTTATTTTTTGTGCCCGGTGTTTCCTTTAACTTCTCACCAACAACGCTCGTTATGAAGGATACGTTTACTAGGGAACGGTATCGCATTGAGGTTCAACAAAACCCGTTTGTTGAAAAGAACAAGTTGTCTAAGATGTGAGATGAAGGGTCAACTTCATCATTTCGTTTGTACAGCTAACGCTCATTCATCATCAAAGGGTGGTCCAGAATACTCGATGTCTTGTAATAATATGAATTTCTTTTGTGTTTATGCATTGTTACTCATTGCTGTGCTTTTCTCTTTCGTTATAAAATCTCAGAGATCTAGAAGACCGCTGTTTCTTTCAAAGTTAGAACAATCCTCATTCACTTCCTCTTTAAACTGCATAATCCCTTCTTAATTTCTTTGGGACATTTCTGGAACATAAAAAATCCTTCATAGTTGAGACAGGAAAATAATGCGTAGTTGTAAATTGTCTAACACTGTGAGACCAGCGATTCCTTGACGGTTTAAGATTTCTTGAACTATATTTATCGAATCCAGGTATTAGTTAGACTAGTTTCATGCTTTACTATCCCTTCTCTGACTTCTATGACGAAGAAGACCACACGGCTAGTGGGAAACTATTTCAAACGATTGTTATAATGGCTAAATCACTATCGAACAACGTATAATCATAGTATGAACCTCTATCACCTATTATTCATAATGGCCCAATCCCAGTAATTATCAATTAACTTAACCGAACGATGGTAGCCTTTTCATTCGTTACTATGACACTTCATAACTGCTTATGTGCTATTTCACTGAGTGATATGAAAGGAACTAAGCTTTTTTTTAAATGACGGCCTTAATTGTCGTTCTTCCATGCAGCCCTGAGTGGGTAACTAGAATGGTTTTGGTGTGATGGAGAGGACATAGTTTCCTGTAGTTCTAGAATCGTCGTCTATGATTTTTGTCCGCAGCGGTACAGGAACTCCTCTCGTATACTTTTCAGTAAAGCATCAGTTCTTTTGACGTAGTTAGGATAGTGGATATTTAACGGGGTTTGCAAGAATTTTTCTAGGCTACAGTGCAGCATCGTTCTTTGCCACTTCTCAACTAATGTTCTATTAGCATTCGAGAATCATGTTATACTGTAATAGTTGAGTAATCACCGATTCTATCCTAAACAAAACTTTAACTTTGCGTGGTAAAACCATTGTGGTTGTCAGGAAATTTTCCAAGCATCGTAATTTTCCGTTATTTAGAAGCTCGTCGCCACAGCTTATAGTAGAGTTGAATGAGAACCAGTGAGAGATTATCTATAGACCAGTTACTACAATGATACACTATTAATCACATAAAGGGCGCTTTGGCATGGTAAATGTAAAATAATCCAGTTGTTAAATAGAACAATAAGAGTGAATCCATAAGTATAATCAGTAGATGAAGTGCATAAAATTTAACATAGCGGCTCAGTATTCCTTACAGAAAAGCAGGAAACTATTTTTGGTTTATTTTAAGATATTTATGACTTGTTAGAACAAATTTTTATTTTGGAGTCCGTAGGGAATACTACCGGCCTCCTATTCAACCAGCCCTTGTCGACAATGAAAAAGCGCTTGACGGTGTCGAAACGGATGTCATCCTATAATTTCCCTTCGACGGTGAGCCCACCACAAATAAAAGCTTTAAGCCGAATACTATTGCAATTGGAACAAAAGAGCACAATTTTTCCATCGACCTCTTACCGTCTCCAAAAAAGCTGTTTGGAAGGGCATCATTTTGTTAAAGCCGTTTATCACATCGTAGTGTAGTAGTAATTGTTCGACTAGGACTAAAAAAACATTCGAATTGTTAACGAAGCTCTTTCAAACGATCGTTTTGCCAAGGGCATCATCATCCCATCGAGAAGCACCTAAGAAGCGAAGACCACATTCAAAGAGCTCAGCGAAGCGAGGAAAACGCGTAGGAATGCGTGACATGTTATTTCATCTACATGATCCAGGAGAACACACATCTTGAGCACAGATAGCCTAGTCATCTGCCAAAAACAGTCAGCGTCATATGGACGAAAAGAGCAGTAGAATGGAACTGAGAGGCTGTTACCAATATCAAGGACGATGATTGACACAGAGTGCCACATACACGGCACATACATGTGCCAATCTCCTTTCTTAAAGGGAGCCATTACCACAAACGGCAATAACAAGGAAAAAAAAAAGAACGAAAATTCTAAGACCCGAAAGACAGATGGGTCGGTGAAATAATAGCACGTAAATAGTTGGGATTAAAGGATAAAGGATAAAGCTCTCGACGTTGATCAAATCCTGATGCATGCGCTGTGCATTCGACTTCATTAAGCATCGTTGGAGGTGATTGAATGCATATCTGGCGCTTACAATGAGTCGCGGTGGTCTACCGATGTATCGAGCTAGTGCTGCTATTCTTCTAGACAAGTTTGGTAACAATTCCGACCCCGGGGGGATGAAAGGGTTGGTGGGCCATGGGCGCGTGAATCGACGCTTCCAACCACTGAGCCACACGCGCCCTACAAATAGTTAGAATAATAGCAATCTACTAAAGAACTCCGATAGTTTTTGTTAGTGGCATAAGACACCTGCCTATTGATTTGCAAGCAACCATATACACATACTGAGCCTCAGTATCAGGAATGTTGGTAGTGTATCATGAATTTTAAAAAAAAGAAATCAAAGTTAAGCAGGATACCAGAAAGTTAGAAGAAAACAAGAACACACTGGACTAGATTTCTTGGAAATTACGAAAAGTTTACGTTCTCATCCAAATGTTTTAACAATTATGTAACACGCGGAAACTGCCAGCATTGTGTTCTGAATATGCGCTGTTCATTGAATGTAGTTTGTTTTAGACGGACTTCCTGCTTCGAATTAAATTCAACGAGACATTCACCGGTCTAATCCAAACAGAAAAAGGTGAACCGAACTGCATCTACGTGAATGCTTCCATTCAACGTAGTCTTGATTATGAAGTGAAGGTTAGCGCCGTAATGGCTTTCTCTTTATGTCCGTTCATAATCGTATCGTTGTCGTTTCCATTAGATTCTCTTAGATTCCACTTATCGGCTGTGAAACACGTCGAAGTGAAGACGGCAACTACGAAAACGAAATCACCATACAAAACAATGACGTGTTCGATGCTAAGAGCGATAAACGTTACCTTCTCACATGTATTCCAGCTAATCCTGCCTTCAGGTTTGTTATCTAACTTGATTTGCTATGGCTAAAAAACCGAAATTAGTTTTACTTGTTCTATAGTGAAACTGAACCTATTTCAAAAGATTCCACGTTACGAAACATAACAGATGCATTTCTAAATCAATTTTCGAGAAAAGCACCAGGTATACACCTCCATTTAAGCATTGTAGAAGTGAGTTAATGCAAATTTTGGCTACATTCTGTCCGCGCTATCTGTATATCAAAACCAGTGCTTTTATCTTCCCAGATAAGCGTGCTAGGATTGCTGACTGCGAAGCGCTGTAGAGCTTTGTTTCTTCTGGGAGTGAAATCGAACCTATGACCACGAGTACATTGCAGAACACCCCTCAGCACTGCGCTACTAGCGGTCATTAACATAGTAGTGCTGACCAATGTATAAGATGAATACGTGCATAAAGTGCTGCGTTTGTATATTCAACAGCCATGAATGGAACTTGGTAAATGTGAATTAATGTGAATTTGGTGGTTACGTAGGCATACAGAGGTCATCTTATAAGTAAACCGTTGTTTCATGTTTCCCAAACGAGTCTGGATATCAATTTATCCTCTGTGGGGAGAGAAAAGATTGTTTGGTCCATCGGCGATGTTAAACCGGCATTCTCGTCAACACAAACGACATTGAACAGAGAGATGTCGTCATTTGCCGGAAAGAGCAAATAAAGAACTCAGAGAAATACACTAGCCATTCTAAATACGTTTTTGCTCAAGGTCTTTAGCGTCATGTACTTCACTTACGATCGAATAAAGCATTCGAAGAAAATCTGGGGAGTGCAGAGATTACTAGAAGATAACCGAGTGCTTATGATTTCCTCTGCTACTCTTTTCTAAGTGGTTACCTAAATTTGGTATCTTTATTAATTGCGAAGGACCATATGAATCCCAACACAGTCACAATTACTGGTTGTGGTAATTTGCAGGTTGAACTGGGGAATATCGCGCAAGAGCCTTCCTAGGTAGTCAGCACTCACCATCTAGTTACTATTTTGTTACCAGCATAACAGCGTTTTCTGAAATTCGTTTACTCTTCACTGTGATGAGAATACTGAAATTTTCCTCGGGCTCGGAAACAGTGGTGTTAGATGAACTCCTATTCTGCATCGCAGTTCATTACCCAAAGACTCTCCAGTCACTATGAAGACACAGGGTATCCCAAAGAGTCCTTAACAATAAATGAAATAAATGAAATAATTTTCTTCCTTAATAAGTTCGGTTGTTGCCAGTTTTATTTGAAAGAAATGGAACACCTATTTTGTCTAATAATTTGTTGATTTTTATTGTTATACGACAAAAATCAATATTTTCCGAGAATCTGCAAGTCAGAAATAAAATGCACTACTCTCCACTTGGTCATTACCAAGAACTTTGTCATAATACCATATTCATGTCATAATACCTATTAACTTTTCCAAGACAAGTTGCTCTTTTCAGAGACTCACAGGTTACCGTGTCGTTTGGAGGCATAACTATCGATAATGCAGCAACCACAGCGATTTCATTGGTTAACAGTTCAAAAGTCGGTCGTTAAATCATTCACACTGACTGACCACATTTTTTTGATATCTAATGCCTGAAAAATATCCTTAGCTTGTTGAAATTACATTTTTGCTTGGAAATTAGCGTAAAAATGGTTTTGCAGGTTGAGTATGAGGTTACGGTTCGAGACGGTAATGATCTCTCAGCGCCCCCGTTGAAGCGCCCGCTTTTAGTTGGAGATCGTGTGGTAGGTTCCATTATGAAGTATTATTATTTAACATAGAGCCCTATATTAATTTTTAATCCCACTTTTGTCTTTTTTCTTTCTAAAACACTTGTCCATGAGCAGTCTATGCTAGAATGCCTAGAGAGGCAGTGTTTGTGATAGTGTGAAACTAGCCGGAGTTGGAAAAAATGAACTGTTGCAGCAAAACCGAGGACATGAAGTCAGACCTGTCTTGATATGGAAAAAGTCCTGATTTGCTGTTCAATTATAGCGTCAGATTTTCACGAGGTCGAGGTGTAATGGTGCGGCGACTTTGATCAATCCCTGAAAAACATTCAATGCATTCGACTCAATTCGTAGCGAAGCAGAGGTGGTCGAATGCATACCTCGTCTGTAAAACCATTTGTGATAAGCTTCTGATGTACCAAGTCAATGTTTTTGTGCTCTCAGGCATGTCTGGCACGAATTTACAGACCTCAGAGGAATGCGAGAGTTGGTTAGCCTTCCGTGCAATATCGAACCAACGACTGCGCGTGTATTGCAAAACAAAACATTCAAACCACCTGATTAACTACATGCCCTGTGTGCCTCATATCCAGATGAAATGCTTAGTCAAATTAAACGCTGTGAGGTTCATCAATTAAATCAAATAATCTCAGAGTTACTATTCACAAATGTTGATATCAAAAGTGAAAACATTCACTTATGTTGCAGAAATGTAAACATTCAGAACTGGTTTTTCAAGGCTATGTCATACACATGATGTTGCTGTTGTATGTCGCATTAGTGGTGACAAGCCGGTCGTCATAACTCAGTCATGCAAGTCACCAACCCATCAATGGGCTACACACACTGAATAATTCTTTCTACTTCTGTTCAGCAAACATGGGGTGCTATTGTATTTCTTTATTTACGTAGAAGCTGACGTTTCGGCGGATTTCGCCTTCCTCACAGCCTGGAAAGGTCAAGTTGACTACAATATATAGAGGCCAAACACCTCCATAACCAAACAGAGAAAAAACCTTCCTGCGGTTTATTTTCGGATTCTTGGAATTAATCCAGAATGCCTCTAGAGTTTTGCACGCTTGTGTTCTCGATTCTTGCGCGAGGATCGTAACCCTTACTCCGCGCAAACAAGCGCGCAAAACTCTAGAGGCATTCTGGATGAATTCCAAGAATCCGAAAATGAACCGCAGGGAGGAATGCCTCGTTATCACGCGCGATATTGGACAGTATATAAACCTGTTATTCTGATGGGAGGAGCACATTGCGCTTCCATGTGAATTTGGTCCGGTCGGCCTTCACGCGATATAGTCAGTGGAAGACTCATAGAAAGCGCTGAGTGTGCAGAGCTATGCTAAATGTGATTGAAATCTTGGTTTAGCGTTTTCTCGGTTTGGTTATGGAGGTGTTTGGCCGAATAGGTTGCTGTCAACTCAACCTTTCCAGGCTCTGAGAAAGACGAAATCCGCGGAAACGTCAGCTTGCACGTAAATAAAGAAATAAAATAACACCTCGCGTTTGCTCAACGAGAATACGAAGAATTACTTGATCAATGGTGAGGTTAATAGAAAGTCGGACTTGGGAGTTACTATAAGATGTACCAGCAAGATATTTCCGACTTGCAAAAGAAGCACTGTCACTAAGAGGAAAGATCGCCTTAGCTCGACAGGCGATACACACACTGAGCTCTACTCGTAAGTCATGAGTCCCAAGTGAGACCTTGAGCCATCGACTCGATGATTAGAACAGTGGCAAACTATGTATTTGTCATGGATCTATGGAATATCATCTTTAGATTACACTAAACGGTTTGCTACTATAACCTAGCGGTAGTGTAGTGTTGGCATCAGAAAGTAATTTTTAGTGAATTTTTTATAGCCTTTGGGTAATAGTATATTTTTTATGATGGGTATAGTGGTCGGAGGCACCATGCGACACACATGTGGAGTTGATCCCCGCGCCCGTGGCCCACCAAGCCTTCCATCTCTCCGAGATTGACAAATTGACACTGCACTTGCTGGGAGGATAGCAGCACTGGCTCAATACATCGGTAGGCCACCGCGAGTCATTGTAAAACCAGAAACGATGTTTAGTGAAGTCGGATGCATGGCGCACCCTCAAGAATTGATCAACGCCGAGGACTATGTCCTTTTTAAACTTTTATGAACTTCATTCGTAGTTTGCTTGCTTAAAAACTTCATCAGCTGGGTTATTTATTAAAATCTTTAAGTATTTGAACAGGAACGTCGTATTGTTTCTAAGCGTTTTGAAACAAATATTGATCCAATTTACGACAATTTTTAAACATTCTATGAGAAGTGTAGAAGACTGAAAGAAGAAACCTGTGCTAAAACAACTGGAACCAATTAGTTGCGAAAAGGTGTGCGAGGAATTTTTCACGAACTTTTATTGTGTCCGGTCAGCTACGATAATGACCGGTTCCTGTTCTTTTTGAAGAAATTTTGTTACTCTATCATATTTTCTTAGTGAGAAGTATAAAGGCTGGTTTGAAACAGACAGCAAGAAAGGGTTAAGGAGAGACAGGGAGAGACAGAGGGCGAAATGAAGATAAGGTGAAGTGGGAGTAAGAGAGGAAGACAGAGCAGGAATGAGTGACAAAGAGTGGAATATGGAGTGAGGGGTGTCTCGGAGAGAAAGCGAATGTAAAACCACGACGGAGAGGATGAAAGTAGAGAAAGGAAAAGCGGGAGATTTTCACAGAGAAAGATTCCAGCTTCATAAACTAAATTTTTAACAAGGAGCTGTTTAGTAAAAATGCTCACCTCTGATGGTTTGTACAATAATTTATTTTTATTTATTTATAAGACCTGTTTTTCATATCCACTTTGTGGATTCTAGAATTTCACACGTTCGATTCGCTTCCTTGCATCCATTATCAGCAAAAGTCTACCAAATTTTACTTGTGGCCTTGGCCGCTGCTTGAGGATTTTCCTTTTATCATGAATGTCGTTGAATGCTGGTCTCCCTGGAGTGCTGAGATAACTGGGCTAGAGCACCACATGAATTGAAGGACGTGATTTTTTTCCGGACAAGTCCGACACTGATTTTCTAACACCCGAGGTTGAGAGGCTTCGTAAACTCGGAGCGGGATCGAACCAGCACCGTGCTCGTGTTGAACGGCATCATTTGCCATCCCACTCTTTGTATGATCATTACAAAAGTCTAAAGGATAAAATGTCTGACGTTGATGAAACCCTGGAGGATGCGCCATGCATTCGGCTTCATTGGAGATCGTTAGACGTAATTTAATGCAGATCGGGTCAAGTCTCTGTGGCGTACCCATGTAGCAAGCCATTGCTGCTATTCTCCCAGCTGAATCTGGTTGCACTTTGTCGACTCTGGAGAGATTGAAGGCTACCAACCAAGGGCCGTGGGTTGAACCAAGGACCACGCGTGTATTGTAGGCAGAGGGGGAGGGCTCCAAGCACTGCTCTACACGCAGTCTCTGTATAATAATTACAGAGTCTGCATTTTACAATACTGTATAACATGTTACCAATAGAAAATAATCTATAAGGAAATTTTTCGGAATTTCTTTTATTTTTCTTAGAAGGATAAAGTCATTTCGAAGTTCTTTTGGCACATAGAGGAAATTACGTTGTGAACAAGATCAATGTTCGATCGAACATCTAAATGGGACACTGCTGATTAAGTTGAACTGGTTTTTGACACTGTTTTACTAGGTATTTGGAAATTTCGAACGACTAAGGTTTGAAAGAGCAGCATCCTTCCATTGGAGTCCTAGTCGTTGAGTCACACTAGGTCTTCCATTTCAATAACAGTGATCCTATGTCGGTATGAGTCTTTCAGCTCTAAAGATGGTGAAATGAGCCGAAATGTGAGTAAAAGTTGAATAGAGGTTCTGTGTGTTGAGTTAACAGAAAGCCAATCGTCAAAATATCCAGACTGTTCTAGCAATAATTTTAGAAAAGTGTCATTTGTCTGTGCCACGTTCGCTCCTCCACATTTATGTTTGTTAACCGTTTCATGAGCACGGTCATTTACATGTATCAGAATCCTCGGACAGTCTCGGATAGAAGCATAGTAATGATGCGCATTGAAAACAAGGTGTACGTTCCAAAGCGTACACCAGCGTACATATTGAAATCAAGGGGTCTCGCGGTTAAAAGTTTAAGGAAGTATATCTTCACTGGCATATCGCCCACATTGGATTTTCAACTTCGGTATAATATACCTGATTTTACGTTTTATGCTGTAAAGATACCTTAAAGGAATCTTTTAATGTAAAAAAACTGCAAGAATACCATAACGACATTGCCTTTCTTATAGTGAACAATTATTTCGAAGTCACTGAAGTTTGACTAATGGGGAAAGATTTTAAAAAGGCGACAAAAACAAAGAAATGAAATCAGGACGCGAAAAACAGGTCTCAATTTTTAAAGTTTATAGATTCAAAAAATAGAAAGGGCCTTTTTAAAAAATTACCTTCATTATGTACACTGCCCAAAAGGGTGTGTGTGTAGCGCAGTGGTTAGAGGTGCACGGCAGTGCACAGGGAATCGTTGTTTCGATCCCTTGCCACGTGTTCATCAAGCCTGCTTTAAGTATAGGGTAGAGAAATTGGTACTAGTCTTAAATGGAAGGTTAGCAGCACTGGATTTGATACATCGTCAGGCCACATCGTCACCTCTAACGATGCTTAATGAAGTCGAATTCATGGCGCGTCATTCAGTTATTAATCACCACCTTCATCCTTTTCTATCCTTTTTTATCATCAAAAAACTGAACTGCCTAGACGTATACCGTTCATCTCGGCCCATCTAGTCGTGGACGAATTGGACGTTGTTGGGCAAGCGACGGTAAAAGCGAACTCGATCTTAGCGATAACGATGGTTGCTCTCTTCAACGCGCTGGAGAGGCAAGTATTAAGTAGTTTTCCTCGTCCTTTCATTCAGTCATCAGCTCTCTAATCGGTGGATATCACAGAAATCTATAAACTGTTGGAAAAAAAGTTAAAAAATATGAAGTCTATGTAATATTAGTACGAAAATATGGAATCGATGATGGAAATGAACAAGAGTGGAAGTAGAAAGAAAAGAGTAGGAAACATCAAATGATTCCACTCGCATTATTCAGTCTTACTGATGCCAAATAAAGACTATATCGCCATTATATCATCATTTAATCGTCCTATGTGAACATCATTACTAGTACATTGGATTCATGTGCCCAAGAAAACGTTAAGGACAGAAAATTGCCTCACAAGAAAGCGAAATCACTAGCACATAAGCCACGGAAAACCATGTGTGTTGACAACTATGTATGAGCTCATAAAGGACGACAGTTCGCGCGAGCGTTATGCAGGAATGTTAGCGCGTATATAAAGTGTATATGTAATAGTATTCGAGTTAGTAGATTAGGAAATTCTTCTACAAAGGGGCAAGAAAACATTCTCATTCCTATCCTCTTCGTTTTCTTCAGGTTTGGGGTGATTTTGAAGTGCTTCGTGATGATTACGGTACTACATTTCTCAGCCATATAAAGGCATGGGCCTTCCCAACCAGGTACCTCTTTTGTTCTTCATCATCTTTTTGATTGAAGAGTCTCTTCGTTTAACGTTACTTATAACATGATGGAAGCGAGTTAAAAGCTGTCTAAAACATATTTCGATGAATCATATGGTGAAACTAATTCATGCATTTTCACCATTATGTTTATTTCTTTATTCATCGAATACTTCACACTTTTTTACTTATTAGTTCATTCTCTTCTCTTTCTCAGATGCGCTATAAATCCGATCTTGGTTAAGTGATATAAGCTAATAGGAAAAGATGTAGTGGGTAAATATGAATAGTATAGGAATATGAGCTATTGAAGGCTATTATAGTGAGTATCCCAAAGGTTTATCGCTTCATTGTGGCTGGAAAGTGTTCCGGAGTGCCGGGCTGCGATGTACAACGGGGCGATTCATCCTTCCGGCAAGGTGTCCTAAGCGGAGAAAGAGTTTCCACCAGGAAATCCAGCTAAGGGTAAACCAATACCAGGATCCATCACCATCCTGAGATCAAACTAGTTCGATGGTGGCAAATCTTCCTCTGCTCCAAAAGGGCGGGAACCGCGTCTGGTGGTGATGACCTTGGGCGACTATAGCCAGGTTGACCTCGGCATTCCAGGAAACCACAATAGCTTAACCAGCAAATCTCCGAAAAATGGAAGGTATGCTGAGGCCCACACAACCAGTGAGGACGGGCCGTCGAAGTATCCAAGTATCATAGTGAGCATGGGCTTTTTCAAAAAAAAAGTCAACTACAACAGTAAAGTTATTGTAAGAGTTTTGGCGGTTATTCATCAGAAATAGATTTATTGCTCCTAATTTTGGCTCATATTTATAGGAAATCCATTTCCCAAACATTTGATTGAGAAAAATGACTCGTCAAAACCGTTCTGATTACTCGCTAAATTGTTAGAAGTGAGTCTGAATGGAAACACAGTGACAACAAGAAAACCGAAACTGATTTTTTCGAATGTTCTCAAATTTAAAGTCATCCTTTTCTTTTTTCTCTTTTTTTTTTTGAAAGAAAGAAGAACAGCTGATAGCTTCACTCGAATCTACTTAGTTTTGACAATAATCATACTAGGGTTTTGCAATCAACTGTCGTTTCGTTTAAAACGACGAGCCAGCTGTAGCACTAACAGCCAAGAATAGAACAATTAAAATTATCTACAATCGATAGCCGTATTTTCTAATGGACAATCTCCATAGATGTGATAGGTTCGTGAAAAATAACAGCTGAATAGTTGTAATCATTTTCTTCTTTGAATTAGAAATGAATTTAATAATCTAACGAATATCCGCTAATCATAGAGATTCGAACAAAAATATTACTTTTTTAGAAATGCTAGGCCGACCAACCTTTCTAGTTTAAATATTTCGTCACCGATTTTTCTAAAAGAAAACTCGAAACTCTTAAGTAGCGAGGTGCCTCAGCTATCACAACGTACTGGTTTTCTTCAAAGCGATAACCACCATGGTTTTGGTTGATCTACTTTTTAAGGACTACAAAGACATTATTGATGTTACGGTACTACAAAAATTAATCTAAATTTCAGCAACGAAGTGAACATATTTTGTAATCTGCATCTGTGCAGCGATTGCACTCAGGCTGTATGTCGGAATCGCCGACGACGAGTTCCACCCGTCGTGATGGACGTCACGAATTTTCGCGCACGCGACGACTACGCGCCGCCCATTCCGGTCCGCGCGTCGTTCAGACTTCGACGAGACGCGACATCGGCCGCGGTGACGACGCAGAAAGCCTCGTCGTCTGTGTCGCGACATCTTAACGCGGCAGCAGCTGCGACCACCACTGGACGAGTTTTCCCATCAGCGTTGTACTTAATGTTGTTTATTGTGTTGATTTAGTTATAATGTTTACGACTCTTTGCAAAAATAAATACCGTATCCGGAAACGACCATCTCTGATGAGAATTTTTCTATTATATAATTGGTATCGGAAAAACTACTACATTTGAGCCCATTATCATAACCCGATTTTTTTTTCTACGTTCGCATACTACTTCCTACCTGAGAAATCAGTGATAAAGATTTCTTGTGCACTTCGCATGAATTTTACCAAGCAACACAGCTCTCAAATGCTGCTGTACAAAACAGCTGTTGTAAAGCGACTTCAAATATATATACCACGTGGTGTTTCTTAAAATAGTGAATGCTTTTCACTAAAACTCTAAGGCAAAAAAGCAAGGAGAAAAGCCGGTTTGCGATGTTTTGTCGACCAGTTCAAACAGCTGTTTCATTTTTCATCATTTGTCTTCACACCACTGTTCTTTTCCTTGTAGGTGAATATCGGAAAATTTGCTTTGAACTATATTTTCGCTTCTGAGTGGACTAAATTAGTTCCTAGAAATCCAAGGTTCGCGAAAGCCCAGCAATTTTGGCGTGATTTCAGCGAGTTAAGCGCTTAAGCAATCGAAATGATATCGGGCCGTGTTGGCCTCTCATGGTTGTTCTCACTTTCGCCACAACCGTATCTCACACTTTAATGATAATCTACTACGTTTATATCCAAATAATGGGAAACTTTGGGAAAGAAGTAAAGTTCGTGAGAAAATTCATGTTCGAAATCCTCTAGACTGTTTGGATGTATCGAAAATTTCTACGATGAAATATGTTTGTATTACATTTAAAGGTTCTATTTAAACTAGATAAATAAGGAGATCAGGTAATCAGACTGTAATGATATTTCGTAGTGTTCTTTCCTTTCTATGGAATTTTTTGCCAAACATCTGCGCCGTGGATAAAACATTTGTTTAATAGGCGCTATAGTGTTGTTTCCCATAAGTATTTTCGAAATTCGAAAATTCAAATTACATTTGTTTAAAATTTAACCCAGAGTTTAAATATCAATGTTTTCATATTATGCGAAATCATCCACAACGATGCTGAGATATTCGCAAAACTTAGACCCAAAGCCAGATCGAACCACCATTTACCTTTTCGGGGTCTCACGCGTTACACATTGCGCTACGGAGGCCCTTGCTCTGCATTTCTCTCAACTAGTTTCCTATTTATCAGTGCAATCAGCAATCACCCGACAACGGGATTGATCTGGGGAGCTATGAAATCGCACAGTTAACAAGATTGCAGCTTTGAAGGAAAATTAGGAATATTGGTGGGCTTTTCTTATAACACATTCTATATTCACAATATATAATATCTGCTGATTTTATCGATTGGAACTAAATCTGATTGAAATGCGGCTTGACCTACCAACGTTCCGCGAAAAATCGCGCGCGGTCTTTTGTCGGTGGGCGTGGCGAATTGTGCGGTCGCTCAAACCAGCATTTATATATGTATATAATCATCACCAACCGGTCGACCAAACGTCGTGAAGCTTTCGAATAGACGTCTGTGTCCATCTTCCTATCTGTCTGTCTATGTGTTTTCCTGTGTAGCCGTGTGGTGTGTACGTTACCAGTCGTGATCGAGCTCATCTGATTAGTCGATACCAATCGATATCGAGTAGCTTACAGTCATCGTGATTGACCGGTGCTGTTCCTCGTGCTCAACTCACTTCACCTCACCACCACTACCACTACTGCCTGCTACTGCTTCAAGCAGGAGTCGATGATCTCCTACCGTCTTCTAGTCATACTTTTGTCGTTGCTGATATGGTCATCGATTTCAAGGTAAGCTATTCTGGAATGTGCCATTATTAAATGGTTAGTGGACCCAAAAAGGAAAAAAATGGTAACGAAGCTTATTTTACATATAAAATCATACCTTTTTTGACATATCCAATTCTGAAACCTTCTAGAACCATTTATGGATTTAATTTCGTGTTTTCCTTAGGCTTCCATGTGTTCTTCGTTTTTCCTTAGTAAGTGAAAAGGAAATATTCGTAAGTTTTCTTACCAGTTTTTTCATCAGTTTTCTTCTTCGTTGTAGTAGATAACTGCGCTTGTACTATCAATGTACTATATGTGCTACTACTAGAGAAAGTACTACTCCCATTGTCAATGAGAGTAGTACTTTCTCAAATTTGAGTAGTGGTTTGATAATTAGCTATAGGTCCGCGTCCACAGTAGTTTTAAGGGAAGGGGAAGGAAAACTGAGTAAATAGCCATAGCAAATAATTCAGGACGGAATGAGATGCTCTGGAGAAAAGGTAGAGTAATCTATTCTGCCTTTCATAGATCCATTTCTATAGTATGTTTAAGTGACAATCGTTATGGCGACGAGTTTCCAACTTCGTTTCTTTTCGAATTTTAAGTGACTTCACACTTCTTTAATTTTCTTAAGTTTACAATTATTAATCCATTATTTTAGACACTTTTCCCTAATGTAGCTTCCTTGTTTTTGTGGATCCATTGATTATTTCCGATTCGATCAATTTCATTGATTTTCGCTTGAAAATGGATGGAAAACAGAGGAGTTTACTAGATTTTCTAACTTGTATGAAAGATCTCTGTCAACACCGCGTTCTTTGGTTGTCCAAATTTCTTCAATTCTTAGCAGATGCACCTTTTCAGTTCTCTTTTTTTTCATATAATCACAACAGTGCGGTGATGTTAGCAGTGTTTGGCCCACAGAAAATTGAGTTGATCTTTCAGTTTTACCCAGAATATCTCAGTATTTAGTGGAATATTTGAAATAAAAAAATACAGTTAGAATCTTCAGATGCTTGTCAACAAAAGAAGAAACTACTTATTTCAAATAGCTGAAACGTTAAGCTTCTAAATAACAGAATTTCGTTTCCACCTTTTTATCTCAGGCATCGCACCTCCTTGGAGCATCGAAGCAACTGAGTAGGTGGTAACTCGTCTGCCAAGACATGAATCTGTTCTCATACCCGTTGTTAGTGGGTTGGTGTTCTTGCTGAAAATTCGAGGAGCAAACGTGTTTTATTATTGTTTAACTAAGGTTCTAAAGTTTGGAGCTGAAGAATAATATAGCTGAGTGTCTGCCAAGGACGGTAAGCCGTCAATTGTCACTCTAGGAAAGAGAAACTATCGGTAGTTCTTGAGAAGCGGGAGACGACTGTTAACTGGTTAAGAGATATGACTGGAAAAACTGGAAGTATAGTAGTGTCATCACATTCGATCATTCAGCCTAATAACCTTCTTTAACACCTCAACAATAAATGACACGGTGTTATGGTGTTCCTGAAGACAATTGACGTGGTCTTCTGGATCCTCTTTCCTTTCCCCCATGCTTACATTTGAACTATAGTTCTACTGATTTTGTAAGTGACTTCACTAGTGCATTAAGAAAAAGTTCGTCATGACTGTTCGTGCCGATTTCAACTTATCTTGAAAAGCGAAAATCTCTTGCCAGACTTTATTAGTTACAACGATGAGAAAACAAAGCAAGAAGACTGAAAATGAAAAGCAAAACGAATGTAGTTCTGGATTTCTTCCTGGCAAGAAGTGCCTTTTTGTGGTCGACTGTATTTCACGTTGTAACGTAAACACTAGAGATGAGACGATCTTAGCTGTAGAGGGCGAATCTTCCACGAAAAGGTTTCATTTGGTCTGATTTGAATGAAATGTTAGCGAAAACCTGTTTGCAGAAAGCATTTGTACATTTATTGTCTTTTTTTAGTTCTTCGTTTATAGAAAATTCACAGTTCACCGATTGAAGCCGACGACGAAATCCGATGTCGATTTCCTTCAAGATCTCCTTGTGAATAATGTCAAGGTCTGTCTTAAATTTTATCAGAGTAATATAATTTTTATTAACACAGTATTTTCACTTGTAAGCATCCGTTGCTCCATAATGTAGCGGCAATTGAGACGGTCGTGACCGCCGTGCCAGCGTCGTCCGTCGACACCGTGTCACTTCTTATCCCATCACTTTTTAAACACTTATAGTTTTTTCTCAATTTATGAAGTTTAGATGAATTATGATCGCTTTAAGTGCGTTTTGTGCTAGAAGAAAACTCGGTAAAAGCCGTGGAACTTCTCTTTTTCTCACAAGTAGTCGAAAAAGTTTATGTTAAATATACCCTCGCAAGATCAGCGCTATGCTTCGTCATTTATGCTTAATAGTTTTCGCAAATATTACTTTTAAGCTTTTTCTTGCTATAAAATTTTTTCCTTTTTTATTAGTGTAACCTTTTATTGTTTCTGTTCTGGTTTATTCCAGCGTATTAGTTAGATGCGTTGACAGTCGGCTGGCTCTTCATAACCGTTCGTGCGGAATCCACCATGTTTCTTTCTTTCTCCGTCGTCGGCTGTGGTGTTATCTGACCGAGTATGGCGATTTAACTATCACTTCGTAACATTTCTTGATCAACAAAGCGTTTCAAGTTGGGAATACAACTCAGTGATCTGAGTCACGAACACGTTTGCCCATCGTCTATGTGTCTGTTATATAGGATGCTTATAACCTCTTCGAATCCACTCTGCCGTTCTTTCTTCCAGTTATCGAAAACTTTTCCTCTCATATAATTGACTCATCTATGTTTCGTGGTAGATGTTTACCTCTTGACCTCGAACAAGAGATGCTTTCGAAGTACTGCGTAATCCGACTTGGCATTTTATGTGCTCATTATACGTTATTCTCGCGTTCTATATGTGGTATGCAATACAGTTTGTATAGTTCGCTTACTAAATATTCGCAGTTTTTTGCGAGCGATTTCCGGTCCACTGAATTCGACTAGAAGAGAGAACGACTAACAACGGGCTGTAGACTGGAATCTGAAAGTGAAGACAAAGCAGTCGGAACGTCACCCACAACAAAGTTTGTCAACAGTATCATGTGAGCTTATGAATACAGAAAAGTCTTCGTAGGATATTTTTTCGGCTGTGAAGAAGGCGAATAAGTCAAAACATTACCCGAATAAATACTTGGATACCAACTTCGTATTTGCGTAATAATCGAAGAAAGTACTAGTAGAATTTTGGATTCGTCAGTTGTTCATTGTCGGCCGTTCGTGGTCCAGATTCCAGCCCCATGGTGCTGTTTTTTCTTCACAATTCCATTTTCTGGTTTGTACCGATGTTCACTGGGCGGCATCAGTACACACTGGATGTGCTATGTATAATCAAAGCACTATCCATTGTTGTTTGTTTAATATTGTACCACGGGTTTTTCACGAACATGATTCCTTCCAATCTATGCTGGTAGTAGGTTTACTATTCATGGGCGTCCACGTGTTTTCCCACTTTTTAAATTACATTATCCGACATCACGTATATCACAATGTGCGGATTCCAGTAATTTTATGTTCTATTCGTTTTCTTTCATCCACCATCCACGAAGTTCTTCCAACCTCTACATCTGGGTTCGGCTGCTCCTTTTGGATTTTCCTTTCGTCACGAAGGTCATTGAACGGTGGTCGGGTCGATGCTCCCTGGAATCTTGATATAGCCGTGTCGGGACGTTTCTGTTTAGATTGGAGCGATTTAGCTTGCTCCAGGCTACCCTGGTGTCAACAATTTTCCTACCCCGGAGAGATGAGAGGTCTGGTTGGCCCAGAGCGGCGTCGAATCAGCGCCTAGATAGATTGGTATATCAGTGTAAAGAATGAACGGAATCACTACCACTTTCCTACCAGCTCTGTCCTTTTGCTCTAATTGGATGACGTTATCAAATGGAATGCTGCAGTTGTTTGGCATTACCATCTTATCCTGTTGTAGGTCGCTTTCCCTATGTGAATACTAGGATATATGTGGAGGAGCTGTATTCTTATGGAGTGGTGCGATACCAGTCGCTTGAAGCTCTCCTACAGGACGAGTCCACTCTATTTTCCAACTGGTGGGATGACATTCGTTCCGACCATTGTTGATTGCTTTTTCTAGAGGTTAAAGAAGGTAACAAGACACAGGTGGTATTTCTGACAGAATTTTGTAACCTTGCCTGTAGTTTGGACATCGTCTGTGCAGCAGTATACCTATCAGATTTCTTCTCCATTAGCTGGTTGGGCTTCATCTGAAGTTTTTGATTTGCAAAGTTATTTATTGCGCTTGGATTTTAAAATATATAAAGTCGTTATCTTAGCTCTCTTAGTTCTGTGCGTGACTTTCTTCACCTTACTTAGTCTTAATTTTAAACGCAATTCGTACGTAATGAAGAAGAACACCAAGATAGAAGAATTATGTATTTGGCCGTAACATTTATTACTGAAGAAGACCACTGGAGTCCCTCTATAACGAATCTCATACTTATAGCTTTTCAATATCTTTTTTGGCACACCATCTTTGTTTCTGATTTTAGGGCCTATCGTATGTCCATAAGAAGTTTTAAGAATAAAAGATGGTTTGCTGTGCTTGTTTTTTCTATCGAGCCGATTGTTCTTCCGGTAATTTTTATGAGATACTTTCAGTTAGATTTCTGGAAGTCTCCAACTCAGCCGGGCAATGAGGTGCATGTAATGGTTGACGACGTCGTTGAGCCCGAACTAATGAAATTACTTAACGAACGCAACATCACGCACTCAGTGATGATCGACGATGTCCGAAAGTGAGATTGAACTACTTCTACTTGTCGATTTATCAATTTACCCTACACTCTTTTGATCTTGATAACCTTGTCATAATCCCATTTCTTTCTGTCCCTTTATTTGTTCTTCGTGTTAATGAGAGTGATGTACCAGGTTTGAGTCTTTTATGAAAGAAATTTGGTTAAAATTCATCTTTTTTATCCTACTTTTCATTTTTTTACTTGGGGATTCATACCTGCTCCTTGACTTTTCGCTTCAATTGAAAATTTTCTTCCTTTTCCGACTTTCCATCTTTCCTTTTCATTTCGGTTTTCCATCCTGCTCCCCTCTCAATTTCGATATTTGTTTTTCGTCATTAAGAAAGTATCCGCATTTTTTTCACCAACCCTAAATTTCCTCAGTCCGTTATGCCTACGACGTAACCCAAATCCTCACCATGCTTTCGTGACTAAACTACGACGTGATCTGTTTCGCTTCGTGTTTTCTAGCCATCGTGCTTGAACACTAGATTGTCTTCCTTTGGCGTTTCTTTTTGTGTTTTTCTTTCTTACTATTTTTACTTCGTGTTTTTTTCTAAACTATATGTGATGAAAAGACCGAAAAGAAATCGGGTGTTAGGGTTTCCCAATCCCACAAATTAGTTTTTTTTACGCGTTCTAATCATTGCTTCCCTTTAAGTCAAAGGTATGAGCTACTGAACAGTAAAAAATTAGGAAATTTTGTGCTTAAGATAAAAACTTAACAATCAGAATTAGAGGCGATTGGGATTCCTATGATTCAGACTGTTTTTTCTCGCTTCTTTTCTCTGTCTTCGTGAATAATTCCTCTTCATTCACTAATTCCGTTTCCGTACTACTCAAATATATTTTGACTGTCGTATTAACCATTTCTCTATTCAAGATCACTTAAGCTTCATCCGACATGTCCAATTTATATGGTTGTGAGATCATCTAGTGATAGGCGCTTTTTCCCATAAGTTTAAAACTTCGTTTAAATACAACTTAGGTAAACAACATGGTCATAACAGTTGTCGTACATGTATCATCTTCTCAACGGAAGTCCGGCGACCATCAGAGTAGTTAGTTGAAGTGAAAACATGACTCATATTACAGGAGTTCAGTACTTGATTACCGATGATTTGTTTTCCAGCTTATTCATATTCGGAACCTAAAAAATCTTAAAGAAGAAAGTTTAAAGGATTTTCTATTAAAGTTTGAGCTAACTGCTAACTTTTGTAAAGCTTTCACATGATGTCTTTTCAACCACTAGACATTTTATCGCGTTACTGCGTTGAGTAGATGTTCTTTATTGTCGAAACAGCACATTCTGAACGGATCTATCTTTCCGAAAGCATTACTCATGCTTAGGTAAAGAGTTTGATATTTTCTATTGGAACGTAAATCAGTGCTTGTGCCAGGGACTGCAGAAATCTTTGCAGAAGAACTAGCCGCAGTGCCCACTCGTGTAAAACGGCGACCTGCGAACGTTCTGGCACCGGTTTTTCGCTTAGGACAAGGCCTTTTCTATCCACTGATACATCAGTGAAGTTGAATTTATGCAGCAGTAAGCGCGAAACTTTGTTTGCAATTCCTGGATAATCAACACTATGCAAGGGAATTTGGTTTTGTATTTGACTCCCTTCTTGGATGACCTCCGCGCCAAGATGTAATGTTTGACATCTTAAACGATAGTCGTCATAATGGTTTCTGTCGCCAGAACCTCGTTCTACAACATTTCTTCCTCCAATTTTTACCAACAACATTAGGAAGTCTTTTTCTTCAAAGTCTGGTTTGAATCCATATAGCAGTACTTACCATCATAATGCCATCTTTCGATAATTATGGTTATGGAAAGAACTCTGCTCTCGTCTACAGTAACCACTTATTTTAAAAAATTTTCCTGTACAGAAGAAATTATGACGTTTCTATTTTCAAACATTGCCATAAACTGGTTTCAAAAAGTCGTTAAGCTGATGTGCTATACATGTGGAGAGAATATTTCGATAGCCAACGTTGTTCGGATGGTTATTGATAGAGTCTTTGTGTGACTGATAGTGTCGTCGCCAAGGATCCAGCTGTGGTGTTTAAGTTCAGGTTGAGAGCGTCCTACAGGGATCTATTAACAACTGACAGATAGCAGAGCTTGGTTGGCTTGTGGAAGTCGTTACGAAGGACTTCTAACGATCAAATTTTCCGATACCAGGACATTATGGAATAGTGAATAACGCCTCCTTTGAATTATTCACAGATGTTATCATCAGCTCATCTACAAAGCGTTTCTGGGCGATTTCATAGTGAATGGTAGGAAGAAAATTAGATTATTGGAAGCGATGGCTGAGGCGCTAGTAGTATGACTTTTGCAACAAGCGTCACATTATCGTCTTCGGCAAAGTACAGTTTTTCTCCATACGTCTTTGTTTTCTATTGATTAGCAGTCCCAATGTACGAGGTGACCTGGAAAAAACAATCCTCAGTTCTACTTCTCAAGAGTGTGACAAGGTAGGATTAAGTAAATCCAGCTCTCTATTACGGAGCTCTGGGAACTAATGTGAGGCAGCGCTTCGCCAAAAAATTGAAAATGAAATGAAATGAAATCGCACAACAAATTTTCGAACCGACCATCGTTCAACCTCGGTAATAAAATAATCAGCACTTATTTAAATTGTTGAGCTTACAAGAGTTTGACAGAGAGATTTATTTCGACTAACATTTCGACGTTTTCGTCTTCATCAGATCCGATAATCCGAGTCGATGGTCCGCAGTTGTTCGCATTCTCGATGTGGCGCCTTCGTCGCCGTACCGAGACAGATATTCTTCAGTGGTTTGGCTGTGATGAAGACAAAGACGCCGAAACTTCAGCGAAAATAGATCTCTTTATTAACCTCATGTAAGCCCAACAGTTTAAACACGCTAAAATCGCGTAGAAAATTTAAGAAATTCCATTGCTATAGAGCGAGTGGATCCCCACTGATCCTCTGTTTCTTTTGAGAAGAATGGAGACTTCACTAGCGCCAGCTTTAGTCAATCGTCGGTTACGGAAACTGCAGTTGGAACAAGCGAACTATTTTTTTTTATATAGTTCTACTTTAGAATACTTTAAAACCTTCTTTGTAGGTAATGTTGCTTCTATCTATTAATATGCTCTACTGGATTCTACAATGGCTCGAGAAAATCGCTTCCGAATCTACCCATTTCTTCTCATGAGACTGCCGCTGCTAATTATCCGCACCTGTAGATGTGTCATTGGACAAAAGGCATTCTCATTGTGTACATAAATTTTTACACAAACTAAGAAGAAGTAAGGAAAATGAGTCAAATCGTTTAATGTTTGCTTTAAACCTTCTCTAAGTTTGTACTTCTACCTAATTATTCTTCTAGGGAACTGATCTATACCACGAGCGCTTGAATCAGTCAAACTGACATGGCAGAAAAACTAGCAATACAGATTTTGAAATATTTTTCATACGGCTTTTTTCTTTGCACACTGAGGTTTTTAATTACCCAAGTTTTAAAATTCATCTGAACTTCTTACCGTGCTGATTTGTGCTATCTCCTCTTTTCATATTTAGTAGTTAACATTGCATCACTTCTATCGCCTTATAAGGTAAACCTTCTTGCATTCCTATATAAATTGTAGAAAAATCACTTTAGGCTTTGGATATAGTTGTCTTCTGGTTTAAGAATCTCATGTGCTAATCACTTAATCAGTTAGCATTACCCACTAGTAGCCAGCATCACTACGTTAGTTAGAATTCTTCCAACGTTTCTTCTAACATATAGACTCCTGAATTGGTTTATTTTCTACTAGTTTTTCATCAAATCATTCCAAGTATTGCTGCGATCTACACCCAATAGAAATTTCTATCAAGAACTTGTTTAGCATTGCTAATGTACAAATTTCATTTGATGTTACATCAGATGTCATCGCAGAGCTATACGCCGAAACATCTGCTGGTCTCAGCGTTGGATCAACCGCCTGACAACCAAGGTCGCGCCGATGAATATCAATCGCTAGCAGACTTGCTGTACATATAATATTTCCCCAATGGTTTACGACCTCATCACGATTAGGGGAGTTCTTAGATATCGAGTAGCGGGGTACAGTGGTAGTTCATTTTTTTATCACCAAACAAACAGCCTCCAGTATTTCTATCGGTGGTAGGCATAGGACATTGTCAATATATGTCAGAGAAGAACTAAAAGGCTTCATGCCAAAAATGTGATGCTATTCTTCTCTCTTAGCCAGAGGAATCCTCTTTATCCATTTTAACGACCTGTCTAGCACATGATGAAGTTCCTCCATAATTCACTTATCGTTTTCACCAGTAAATATAGCTGTTTGGGATAGGTCAAAAACTTCCTCAAATGTTGCGTAAATAAGTTGCATAAGAATAAGGCCCTCCAGATGAAACTTGTATCCCTGGGAAGCCCCTCATTCCTTTTTTTCGTACGACATGCTGTGTTTTTGTTACTACATTGCGATTCAGGGAAATTTTTAACAGGGTCAAAAGTAGACTATATAGCTTTACTTTTTTTTACAATCCTTCATTCATGTCGACTTCCATCACATATAGGTTTACCTTCCATCGCACCGTATATTTCGCATTAAATGGCGTCCCATTCAACTTAACTGTACTCTATTCCTAATCTATTTTAAGCTCTTTGAACATCGTCTTTGCTCCATAGGTTTTCGTCGGAAAGACTACGAGTTTTTATAAAAGTGCGGCCAGCACAACAAGATGTCCTTGGAGATCCTACTTGCTTATTTGTTTGCACTTCAGCCAGTGTCCTTGAAATGTGCAATAAATCTTCATAATGAACACAGAGACTTGACTTTTCTTCTCTACTTGGTAAACTCGTTAATGGTGACAACTTGTTCACTTCGGGCGAGAATCATCAATTTGACGGCCGTGTAGGCTAGGGATTTCGTCCAGAATGTCTTCGTAGTGCGTCTATTCACTCATTCTTCGTGGCCAATAATGGAAACTTTTGCAACTTTGCGTCCAATTTGGATGCTCTCACTGGGGTGGTGATGATTCGATTCACTGCAGGAAGGTGGTACAGTGGGCTGAAACCGCCAAGTCTTTTCTGATTCTTCATCTGTTTTGGAGAATGTAATCGATCGTCGCAGCAGTGGTCGTACTTGGCGATTCTCGTATCTACTGGCAATTTTTTTTACTAAAAAAAATCTATTTCTGTGAAAATGACATGCTGCATACACTAGCATAACAATAGGGTTTCTATTCTCATTTCGATTTCTGTTCCAAATTTTTCTCTCCTGAACTCACTTTCATTAGCTATTCTTTTATTCCTTCGACGTTGATTTCTAAGACAAGAAGTATGGTGGAAGGTTTTCGATTGCGAATCTCCCCTGCTGGAACTCGTCACGATCACTTCCATTAGCTAAATTGACTAGGAGTTAGTGACTAGGATTGTGTAGTGCTGTCGCATTAGTTGAAGATGAAAAATGACCAGGAAAGGTAATAGGATTTCAATATGAGTCAACACTATGGAGCGAGTCGTTTTACATGAAACCCAATGGCACCGATTCAAAACCGTTTTTTCACGAACGTTGGCGGTCACATATTGTGGATTCTCATGTTGGTGTTCACGTGTGGCTCCGTTAGGTAGGACTTGATGCGATCTGAATACCCTGTGAGAATGTGAAGTTATAGAAAAGAATAGATGGGAAGAAAGCATCTTAAGGTTTCGGTTTGGCAGCTCTGATGAAAGGCGGGAATTGATCTTCGTGGTTACCGTGAATATCTTCTGCTCCATTACCAGCGATACCCATTACAAAGATTTGTTCACATTTAACTCTTTACTCAGTTCCGATTTTATAAAGAGAGGAACAACCGTTATGCGACGCACCGAGGCTGGCATGTTACTGGCGGTCAAGTTTTTTCACCGTAGTTTTGGTCCAATAACTTCAGGAGTGTTCACGGTCGCTATCACCGGCGGTCATCGTAACCCAATCCACAGAACTTTCGGAGTCCGGTGTGCCTTCCTGCGCCTATTTCTTTCTATTTATTGAATGCTTTTGTTAAGATCAGGCTAAAATGTGACTTTGTCACTATTATCGAATAAACGCTACTGAACTTGTTTCAGGGTTATTGTTGGCCAAAATGAGCAGCACGATAAACTGAAAAGTCAACTACGGCTAAAGGATTGGCGTGAAGGAAAGGTGATTGTACTTATTCAATCTTTATTATCCAAAACATGAAAAAAAAATTTAACTCCAAGCCAAGCGATGCGGAGAATTTTCTGTTTATACTCTTTACTATTGGGGAAGCATTGCAGTTCGTGCACCTAAAGAATACAACAGTGCTAATTATGATTTCTGTTTACTACCGTCCCAAGAAGAGATGTGTGGTTTGTGTTTTTTCTGAATTAAGTTTTGTATTGTCTTTAATTGGATTGAGTCGAGTGGGTCTCAGAGGGTCATCATTCGTCTCGTTCATCTACGCGCATTGTCCATTATAGGTGATCTGTTTCGTGTGTAGTTACTTCTACCAATATTATTCCATCATCTAAAAATCCAGGAACTGAACTACTTGGATATTTACATATAAGATGCTCAGATACTTCGTCCTTATGCTTACTTACTTGCTAACTAATTAGATACTTGTGTCTTCTGTCTACCAACTATAGGTGGAATGCTCGACTTTGTCTGAGTTTGCCAAGCGGGTCTTTTTTCTATACTGCCATGAACAACCTCGAGTTTTGGTTACAACAGTTTATAGCAGTACTAACAATACAATATTAAGAATATGATGATGTCCAGTCAGGTGAACGGATACGAGGGAAGCAGTTGAGCGAGGCACGGGAGCACTGGGATGCGTGGTGCTGAGGCACTGGGAATAGAGGGACTCACACAACACTGTCTGGGATAGGGTAGGCTACTAACTAACTTCTGTAATGAGTGGGGCTTTTATAGGGAAAACTAGAGACAGTACCCAGGGAGTGGTTCTAAGAGTTTCTCAGCTAGCACAATTTGATAGAGCTACTTGTATAAAGCGTTTGTGAAGTCTATACGACTTATACAGAAAGTACATGTGAAAGCGCGCAACTGCTCGTGCAGAGAGTTCATCTGGAAAAGTTATACAAAGGTTTATACCAAAAGCTCATGTTGAAGAGATGGAATAGCTTGTACGAAGGCTTTTACAGAAAGTATATGTGGAAACGGTGCGAAGACTTGTACAGTATGAATGGGTATATTTAAGATACTTGCCTACTTGATACTTGAACGGCCCGTCATCACTAGTTGTGGGGGCCCCAGTATAATCACCATTTTTCGGAGAATTGCTGGATAAGTGGTTTCCTGGGATTCTGAGGACAGCCTGGTCAAAGTCTGCCCCAGGATTTAAGATAATTACAAGTTAATGGTTCGTATGGGAAACCTGCGATATTATAGAGAATAGGAACTATTTGAGGAATAACTGCCACGAGCGACTTTCTATTAACCTCGGCATTGATCAAGTGATTTTGTTCGTATTTTTTTTTTGAGCAAACGCGAGGTGTTATTGTTCTTTGTTCACGATTAAGCTGACGTTTCGGCGAATTTCGCCTTCTTCAGAGCCTGGAAAGGTCAAGTTGATAGCAACTCACTCGGCCAGACGCCTCCATAACCAAACAAAGAAACCCCAAACCAAGATTTCAATCACTTTGAACACAGCTTTGCACACTCACCGCTTTCTATGAGGTCTCCACTAAGTATGTCACGTAGAGACCAACCGCACAGAAATCACGTGGAAGTATAATGTGCCCCTCACATCAGAAAAGCAGTTTTATATACTGCCCTATATCACGCGTGATAATGAGGCATTCTTCCCTGCGGTTCATTTTCGCATTTCTGGAATTAATCCAGAGTGCCTCGAGGGTTTTTCGCGCCTGTGTTCTCGATTCGCGTGCGAGGATTTCTTTGTTTGGTTATGGAGGCGTCTGGCCGAGTGAGTTGCTATCAACTTGACCTTTCCAGGCTCTGAAGAAGGCGAAATTCGCCGAAACGTCAGCTTAATCGTGAACAAAGAACAATAACACCTCGCGTTTGCTCAAAAAAAATACGAACAAAATTATTTGAGGAATAGTTACAATAGCACTTATATTTACATGCACTTATACTTACATTTATAAATGAACTGCGCCATTCCCAGTTATTGTAAATGGTGGTCTCAGTGGAAAGTTCTATGTCCCTTACAAATCACACCGTTGTTTCCTTTTGTCTATTCGCTGCTGACTGTTCTATTCATATAAACAGCTGTTAGCTTTAGATGTTTAACGTTCTTTATAGCGGAGACTGAATATTTGTTGACATGCCGAACTTCACACTTCGACTTCATGTTTTTTTCTACCGAGTACATTCCAACGACCATCACTCAAGAACAGTGTGGATGATGCGTAAAATTTCCTACATGGTTGAGCTTGAGCATCCCATGTTTCAGCTATTGCATATCAAAGCGCTTGTTCAGCTGATTAATCATGAAATGTGCATCAGGTCCTTAATACCATAAATAAGCTCTCTGAGAAGCTCAAACGCTGCTCATATTCAATGATGCTGAGATATTTACAAAACTCCGGACCGCAGGTGTTTGCGGTGTGGAACGAATGCTCTACTACTCATTCCGAGGGCTAAAACGTTCAGCACTACATCATGCGGGTCCTTTGCTTTGCCTGTCTCTCGCCTTTCCGCTGTCAAAGCTGCTCATACTGTTTTTTCCTTACCTCATTCTTGTTGTTCACTTAATCCTCTCCTATAAACACTTGAAATTTGTTTTATTTAGTGAAAAAACCATTTATTTGAATTTGTTTTTTTTACTGCGTCTAAGCGTTTTCATGAAGCTGCCCTCCCTCCAATTTATGCTGTCTTATCCCTTTCTGCTCTTCTCTTAACTCTTGAAGCATCATCTTTGCTTCATTGGTGTTTCTTGAGAAGATGATGATTCAGTTGGCACAGCAAAGTCTTAAATGTTTTTTTCGATTATTGAGCTACGATATGGTTTAAAAAAATATTTATTCGGCTGTTGTTTCGACGTCTTTGTCTTCTTTAGAGCCGGATTGATTCGAGTCGATGATTCACAGGTGGTCATCTTGAAAATGTGGTTGTTCGTTGTCCTATCAGGCCGAACCAGCAGATCAGCACACGGCTGAACGAGATATGATTTGCACTAAAGATTCCTTGTCGGAATTCTGTTGCAAAGGCCGTTTGAGCCTCTTAGAAGTTCTTTAATAGACGGGTGATCAGGAACAAAGTATACAATTGAACAAATACAACAAACACATTAGAGAAAGAACTGAAGAATCATTCCACTACTGTCTTTTTGTGCACAATGTTCTCATTTTAACTGAGGCTGATCTAGCTGAAGTAGCGAAATTCTGACATTTTTCTTTATATATATATATATATATATATATATATATATATAATATCAGCTACACCGTGGCTCCGATTTCAAAATTTTTTTCGGAGCACCACTTACATCGTTTTAATTGGTGTCGACTAGGAAAAAGCGTTCGATGCCGTCTAGATGTCCTCTTCAGATATTTACATATTTAAATGTATTCGTCGAAAGGTGGAACCATCATACACAAGGGTAGTGGTATGCATAATAAAATCCTAGTGTCGAAAGTTGTTGCGAGTGCTTCAAGAAAATGCAGCAGTCGACAATAACAATATATGGTCTTTCTTTGATAAGCTTCCGCGAGGTTGATGAACAATTTTTATTCGGCTGGCGTCTCGATTTCTTCGTATTCATCAGAGCCATCTATCGTCTACCGACTTGCACATGGTTCGCTGCGTGATGACTGAGAGGTTTGTAGCTGTAGCTTTTATTATACTGGTAATCGCAACTCGCATTTCAATGGGACGAACCCGGTTCCAATTTAACTCGCAAGGGTGGTAGATGCACATCATGAGAATCGTTTCACCATCTTTTTATTTATCATTTAATTTACGTGAACCGTCATCACTCTACTGTGATGCCAGAGCTTATATTAGAACATTATATTCCTGAAAGTTCCAGCGACACTTTTTGGGGGCCTGATTTTTCGGCTGCCTCCAGTGATTCATTCAAGCGTGGAGTTTTAGGTCTTTCTGAAAAGGCAGAGCTTCTTCATTTATCGCTCATGTTTATGGAGTATGTGGTACGCTATCGTATCTTCTTTTTTCTCTTGCTCATAAAAACATTAGTGGAATGAAGAGACAGTCTGATCTCTGGTTTGAGGAACAGAGGCGTATATCAAATATGTTTGGAGTCTGTTAAGGCATTGAAGTCTCCGACAACAAACGTGTCGAAAGATTCTTCGGTTGATTACTTCTTTCGACTGTCCTTAGAACGTGTCTAATTCGCTTCAAGCAGACACAATGATTGGAAGCTAGTGGTAGTTAAACGATGCGACAAGGTCTCGTGTGAGTCGCGCGATAGGCAGTTGAGAGTTATGTCAATGCCTATACCATCGACGTTTCGTGACAAAATCTTCTTCCTATAAATAAATTGTTGGTTAGCTATTTTCGTATGCCGGTTTTCGTATAAGCCGCTACAGGCCGAGTGCGTGAAACTCGTTGAAAGCTACCGTGTTTAAAAAAGAATTAGGGCCAACTTCTACATTTCTTTACAATGTAGAGCAAGAATCAGTCTCATGTTGTTCCGCTAACGTATTGTTCCATCGGGTAGTGATTAGCTCGATTGGAACACGAAATTTGATCGCTATTCATAAGTTTAATAACCATATAATGTGGAGCTTTCAACTATAAAGATTTCTAGGGATGGGTTTTTTTGTCAGATATTTCTGCATTGGAATAACAAGTTAGCCACCATAGGCGTAATCCTTTAGTGGTCAAAGATTTTTCTCTCTGCCAAGAAATTTCTTTGAGAACAACGGCAATTTTTGCTATAAGTTTGCTATTCTCTGCAATGACGAGCTCTTTGTCACTATGCGTTCTCTGAAAAATAAATTTTCAAACGGCTTTCCACTTCCGAAAGTGCCTTGTTGTCTACCCTATGGACACTCACATTACCGTCTTATGCCTGATATCGTTGTGACAAATTATCTCGGAAATTCAAAGCAATTTCATGCTTAATTATTTGTTTATTTGTTTTTCTTCCAACAGTCTACCACTTCATTATTGCTGGGAGGTGTTCCTGGGTGTCCGACTGCGTTGTACAGCAAGGTATTCATCCTCTGACAGGGTCCCCCAAACTGAGGAGTCCAGCGTTTTCATCAGAAAGTCTAGATAAGAGTAAACCAATATCAGGATCCACCACGATCCTGGTATCAAAGTCGCATAGTGGTAAATCTCCCTCTGATCCACAAGGGCTGCGGCTGCCTCTGGTGGTGAAGCCCTGACGCAGACTTTGGCCAGGGTGACCTCGGGATTCCAGAAAACCACAAAGAGTTAACCAGCAAATCTCCTAAAATGGAAATTATGCTGATACAACCAGTGAGGACGAGCTGTTTAAATATCAAGTAGGTGTAAGTAAGTTATTTGTTTAACTCAAGTTACTGTGTTACCTTGAGTATATCTTGTAGGTATAAATCCAGACTGAAACGAAAACCTTACTAATATGAAACGCGCTCTATTAAAGCAGGATAGTTTTTTTTATAAGGGTTTGGATAGCACGTTAGAAGTAATGTCAGTCATCACGAGCATGGTGTTAGTTCGATTCCGCACAGGGCTAACCAAGCCTCTAATCCCCCGGGATCGGGAAATTGGCACCGGACTTTTCTGGGAAGGAGCACTCTCTGCAATCCGATTGGGAACGCTCCAGGCCGGCTATATCAGAACTCCAGGGAGAATCAACTCGACTGGCATTCTGCGACATTCAAGGTGAAATGAAGAATCATGAAGCAGTAGCCGAAGGCACACATAAAAGTTGAAAGATCTTTGTGGATAATGAATGTGAGGAAATGAGTCTAATGAGAGAAGTGCTGGGATCCGCTCAGTGAAAGTGAAGACGGATCATATGAAATAAAAAAAATTCTATAAAGAGACGTGAATTAGCCTTTCGTCATTTAATTTTGATGCAAATTTTTTAAATTATTCCAAGACGTGCTCGATTAAGCTGCTTGAATCCACACACTTCGGCCTTCCAGAAGAATGTGGTGGGACGGCTAGATTATATAGGAATACCAAGTAGTTAAGATGATTCGGTCGGAGTTTGCTGCTCGCCTTTGTGTATGCCACGCGGGACTTCTTGTAAGTAGCAGTCACAAAACCTCAAACTTGGGTAATTAAACTGTTTATCATAATTATACTACAATTATGGCATAACAATACAACTATACAATTAATACAACAATGATACGGGCTGTGAGTAGGCGTAACCTGATCACTGATGTTCAGGTTGCTCGTGACTGAAGAGATTGGGATAACGGCACAACTGTGTAATTAATGCAACGATGATATAGGTAATACAATACTATGTGATATTTGGCGATATGTAAGCTGGGTGGATAAAGATGGAATTGAGATGGTAACAAGTGATATTCGGCGATATGTAAGCTGAGTGGATAAAGATGGAATTGAGATGGTAACAAGTGATATTCGGCGATATGTAAGCTGGGTGGATAAAGGCGGAATTGAAATGATAACAAGTGATACACTTGAAGGAATTAACGCGGACACTGGTGTTGGAGCACTAAGGAATTGAGGGACCGGAAGCAGACCATTCGAACGCGGCTAAGATTTCAGGACCAGTCCTATGGGCTGCCTGTATCACATCTGAAGTGGGTGGAGCTTTGCTAGAGGGAACTGAAGGCGGCGTCCAGAGAGGGGTTGCATGTGGAATGGTGCAGGTGTCTGTTCGGAAACTTTTTTGGAGCGACAGATGCTGAAAAGTGCATTCAGCTGGCTGCTGCTGATTCCCTTTCCAGCCACCTGCGAGGCAATTGCATGAAACGGTTGTTAAGAGATGATTTACCGAATGTGCAAGGATAGATGTATGACGATTACGAATAGATAGGTGTTGTAGAAGGCATAAGGTTATAATTGTTCTACATAGAAAACATTCCAATATTCGTGAAGAATGTTCTCTATAAAGAATGTTATTCATCGTTTTCTTCCCACCCAATTATTTTTTAGTGCAGAAATAGCGATGATCAATTTGGAACTGCTATCGGTTTGGTTAATGAATCACTAGTTTTTCCACATGACCATTATGTATTAATTTAATAGAGGAGCACACTTCGGTTTCTTTTCTATCTCTTAAAAACAGCATTGTCGTTCGATGAAGTGGTGTAATCGGAGTATTGAGTGTTCGAATTATATCTCCACGTATTTAACCCAATAATGCTAAACGTTAATTTTGTGTGGTAGGCACATGGGCCAACAGCTAGTCTCCTATCGTTAACGATCTTTAGGTTTCTCAACATTAAACGGAAATATTTCCGTAACCGGAAGGTTTAAGGTGTTTAGAACATTGCGTCGTTGTAAAGAAACTTTCTTCTATCTCTGTGTCGCATGGTTGGCATGTATGTTACTCTTTACTATATGTCACTATTATGTTTCATCAATAGGGTGCATGTGGCGCAGTGGTCGAAGGCGCCCGGCAACATACACGTGGAATCGATCTCTGCGCCCATGGCCCACCAAGACTTCCATCCCTCCAGGGTCGGGAAACTGGTACCAGACTTGTCTAGGAAGGTAACAGCACTGGCTCGATACATCGGTAAGCCATCGCGAGTCATTGTAAAGGCCAGATATACATTCGATCACCTCCAAACGACGCTAAATGGAGTTGAATGTGTGGGGCACCGGTCAGTGATTGATCAACACCGAGAGCTTTATCCTTTTTTTATTCTTGGTCATACAAGTAAATTACGTTTAGCATTTGGAAGTGTTTTCCAGCTTACGTTGAGTCTCTCATATGAGGGATATCGAGCCGGTTAGTCGCGGCGCCACGTGGAGCGTCCCTAGGTGGTGGTTTCGAGGTTAAGCGCGGTCCAAAAGCGACCTTTGCTTCCCTGAGAGGCAAGTGGTTCCAGGGGATGGACTTCCTCTTTATGCGGCGCCGATTTGGCACATACTTTCTGCATTTACGAGGCCTATTTATGCATGCGTATGTGGATGCGTTCTAGATGCCGATTGCATTCTACGAGCCAACTGGGCCAAAAGCCTGCAATCGAATGAAAGGAAGTAGATGGGAAGCGGTTAGGATTCGCCTTCAACAAAGAAGCTCCATGTTCACTCTGGGAGAGCCCGGCAGGCTTTTCGTCAGTGTAACCAACCCCCACATTAAGAGCTCAGCGAGCTATACGTGGGTATCAAAATGCTGAGCGCAGTAAAAAAAAAACGGGTCTCATTCCCCTGACTCCGAAAGAGCCCCCAATTTCGTAGCGTTGGGTCGGACGAGTACGGAGAACCTGCTAAAATCTCAGGGCCAATGAAAGCTGCCCGGATCTAAAAGAACTATGGTGATGATCTGTACCAACAATGCACGTACACTTGCATCCCAGTCCTCGATAGAAGAGTTACTCGCGCAATCAAGAAGGATAAGGTACGACGTCATCATCCTGGCCGATACGAGAAGACGCCATCTTTTCAACGCCGTCTATGACACCGGAGAAGAACTGTTCCTCGGAACATGCTACAGTAGAGGAGTCGGCGATGTCGGCGTCTTCGTCATCACTAGTTTGTCATGAACATAAATTTATTCGAACAACTAACAATCCGACACGGACGTTTACGATTAAAAAGATGTGGATCAATACCGGCTTTGACAATCTTCGTGGTTTACGCGCCGACATTAAAATATGACGAACAAGAAGTTGAAGCCTTTTAGATGGGCTTGGAAAAGTTCTACGCAGAAGATCATACATTCTTCAAGGTTGTCACTGGGGATTTTAACGCCAAGATTGGTCCAAAAAGAACGTCACATTGGCACCCATAGATTAGAATGGAACGAATAGGGTGAGCGGCTGTCTGAGTTTATCATTTCGACAAAAACCATCCATGGTGACTCACAATTCCAGAAGCCCCACCCTCAGCGCTGGAAGTGGGAGCCTCCCAATGGAGAGTTCCATAAAGAAATAGACAACATCATAGTAAATAGAAGGTTTCGCCTAACCGATGTCGCTGTTGTCCCAAAATTCTACGCAGGATCAGACTATCGCCTCTTTCGTGCAAGATTTTATTCCTAGCGGAAATTTTAAAAAAGGCGCTAAATTCAAAAAAGAAGTCCCAAGATCACAATAACTGGGACCTATTCAATTCATTAGTCGGCTGTTGGGAAGATGCCGTTGTCGATAACATAGACGAGGAATGCGATCGGCTCATTCAACATCTTCACATTAGCGCTATGAAAGCCAAGAGTTCGAAAGTCACCAAGAGACGTTTGTCTCCAGAAACGCTCAAGCTGATACGCCAGCGTGGAATCGCAAGAGCTGCAGGCCACTCGATTTAACGTCTGAACTTGCAAAATAATGCAGACAGGCGATAAAAGAAGATCTTAAAGAGAGAAGAACAGCAATAATGGTCAAAGCTGAAGAAGCTGGGAAAAGCATTCGCAAAGCCCACTGAAGCTTGGCCAATTACAAGACCAAAATGATAGCACTTCAGCGCCCAGACGGAGCAGTCACAGCGTCCAGAAAGCAATGGAGAAAATCATTTTCGAAGACTACTCAGATGGCTTCGATAGTTACGTCCACCTACCGTTATATGAAATAAAGTAGATGGATATGTTATGCTACCGGTTCTCCCTTCCGAAATCCGATATGCCGTTTCGTCAGTGAAAAATTGGAAAACTCCAGGTCCTGACAGAATAACACCAAAACACCTGGAAAACCTTCCGCCAGTCCTCGTAAACACACTGGCTCGACTCTTCACACCTTACCTGTTTGAGTGCAAGGTGGACTCAGTGGAAGACCAGCATGGCCGTGTTATTGTTCAAGAGGGGTGACCTACACGGTATCGGCAACTATCGCCCAATCTGCTTACTGCCTGTCGTCTACAAACTTTTCACTCGAGTCATCCTAAACAGAATTGACAGAACACTAGACGAAGGACAGCCATGTGAACAAGCATGGTTTCGAAAAGGATTTAGTACGATGGACCACATCCACACGATAACAAGACTCACTGAGGCATTGCGAGAGTACAAAAGACTGCTCTGTCTCACCCTCATCGATCTACAGAAGGCCTTTGACTCAACTGAGATAGAAGCAGTAATGGAAGCCCTTGATAGTCAGCGAGACCCTACTCAGTACATGAAGATTTTTCGTGAACTGTACAAAAATTTCGCTACCAAGATATCACCATTCCACAACGATATTAACATCGATATCAGAAGAGGGGTTAGGCAAGACGATACCATCTCGCCAATATTATTTACCACCATCCTCCAGAATGTTATGCGAACACTGGAATGGCACAACGTGGGAGTGAAAATCGACGGTCGGCAGTTACACCATCTTCGCTTTGTTGATGACATCGTTCTTCTAACATCAAACATTTGCCAAGCGGAACGTATGCTTGACGATTTTGATAAAGCCTGTGGAAAAATTGATCTTTGACTAAACCTCACAAAAACGATGTTCGTTAAGAACGGACTGGTTTTGCATGCCCCGTTCACGCTCGATGGAACGAATGTCTCCGAATGCTCCAGTTATGTCTATCTAGGTCGGAAATCAACACGTTGAACGACTTAGCTCCAGAGCTGAGCAGAAGGAATCGAGCGGCTTTGGAGCTGTGAAGAGTATCGAAGATGTAATGAAGAGAACAAGGAACACCCGACTCCGTGCCCACCTTTTCGATTCAACGGTACTTCCTGCTCTAACGTATGCGTCAGAAACCTGGTCCTTGCGTAAGCAGGATGAAAGATCACTCAGCGTTATTAAACGCGCAGTGCAAAGAACGATGCTAGGAGTATCCCGTTTCACACAAGTAAGAGATGGGATCCGAAGCTCCGATCTGCGTCAACGATGAAAAATCAAAGAATCCGTTCTCTACGCCAAACAGTCGTAGGTAGGCCAGACGCGTAATGCGTAAGAATGACAACCGATGGGCAAGAGCCGTTAGTTACTGGATTCCTCGAATTGTCAAACGTACTGCAGGAAGACCACCGACTCGATGGTCAGAGTTTTTTACGAAGAGCCTAGAAGAAAGTTATGATGCTCGACGAGTTCGTTGAGCTAGCAGAACCCACTGGGCTACTCTTGCATGCAATAGGGAAAAAAATGGAAGATTTACTGGCGCCCGCTCGAGTCACTCGAAGGTCGACGGACTACAGGTGATACAAGTGATACAGGTGATGCTGAGTCCACTTTTGTATTCTTCGATTTTTCCCATTCTATACAATAGCTATAATTCATCAATACGATTGGTATTAAAATATTAATTAGAAGTCGGGTGACGAGTCAAGCAACTTGTTCTGGAAGGGTTTTTTATTTATTTCTAAGAGGGCAATAGAGCTTCTTCCGACCCACGCACGCCTAGAAACCTGTGGAGCGATTGCAAAGTAAAGGAAAAAACCAATGCGTGGGATAAATCTCGACATCAGCGGATTAAGTCCATTGGCTGTTCAATTTCAATGTGTTAGTTGGGTAAAAATCTATGACATGTCTTCTTCCTATTTTTTCCTGTTCTTCTTTAATCGTCACACCGTTAAAGATTTAGATACATTTCGCTTTGGCACAATATCATTCATTTGCTGACGTGATCAACTACTTGAATGCATTAGCGCTTACCTATCCCGAAAAGGTCTCCGTAGAGCCGATCGGAACCACACACGAGGGTCGACAAATTCCACTGATCAAGGTAAGTGTGTCATCCAAGCAATGCGATGCTTCTCTGCTTTCTTTTGATATCGTCAGTCATAGACGATGACTGTTTCGCGGGTTATTTTTTAAAGAATGGGAGCATATTTTGATGAATAAGGAATAATGAGGTTAAATACATGTGAAAATTTTTTTGATTAGAGTGCTGGGAGGGGGTTTTCATGAAGAGGAATTATTATGTACAAAAGTAAGGTGCTTTTAACCAAATGACCGGGATGGAGTGCGTAATGATGCAGTGTGAACACATATGACCGTTGATTCGGTTCTGAGCATCGGCCAAACCAGGGCCTCCACCCGTCCGAGTTCGGAAAATTGAAGCCAGGCTAGTTTTGAATGGTAAAAAAGCACTTTCCACATCGGTAGGCTTGCGCGACTCATTGTGCCGCCCAAATAAGCGTTCCTAAAAGATGGTTCAACGCCAAACGCTTTATACCTTTATCCTTTATAATCGAAAGACCAAGAAGATATCACTTCCTAGCCTCCGGGTGAATTTTTGTTTACCTGTTGATTCATTTGAAAGGAAGAGCTCTTTTTTTACTTTATGGCATACGTAGACACGTACCACACACTGCATCTTATGGTTTTGTCATTTATCCATGGATTGGCTCGCAAATGAAATCAGTGGGAGTGTGTAGAGCTGAAAACTACCAGATTAAGACATTTAATCCATATTCCTATCAGATATTCTTACATATTGTGTACATTTTCTATTTTGCTTAGACATCATGCATTTAATACTCAGGCTTAATAATGGAGGACGAGGAGGGAGTGGTGCAGTGATTTGCGTTGTCTGTCATTACACTCTTGTTCGTTTCCATGTGCAGGTTTCAGCAAACATTTCATCCCTCTGAGGTCTACAGATTAGGACCGGACTTCTCTGGGAGGACAAAGGCACTAACCTGATGCATCACAAGTCATTGTAGAAGCCAAATATGCATTCGATCATCTTTATGATGCTCGATGTATTGGAGTGCAAAGCGCATTCCTCATAAACTGATCAACGCTGGATGCCTCATTCTTTAAATTTTTAAATTTAGAAATCAAAAGTTGTAGAAAATTTTAAAATTAATTGGAGAGAGTTCCAAAATCCAAACTGTTAGTCAACACTATTGTGAACACCAGAACACGACTGTTTTAATGGATCATAGGGGTTCTAATCCGTTGCCTTCAGTTTAGAGATTCGAGGATAAGGAGCAGGATAAGGTTTCCACCAGTACATCTTGGTAAGGGTAGTCGCAATCTCAATCTCACACTTTCCAGGTTTAAAAAGCTTCTTAGTACTGCTAACCTATTTTTGGTGGGCGTTCAGTTTACCTGAGTTATTGGGTTTCTTGTCACCAACTCTTGCCAAAATCAAAAGCGAATCTACGCTGTGCTTCGCAAAATTATTTCGACACTGGAGATTTAAATGAACGTGGCCCGTTTCAAATCATTGTCAAATGGCGTCAACACCTTCTATACATTTTCTTGAGCTGAAGTTAACAAAGCATTCCATAAACACAGTTGTTAGAGTGCTTCAAAGTGAACTCTGGATATGTTCCAAAGTGGTATGATTTTTTTAGTTACCATCTACTTCGGAGGCTTATGTAGTGCAGCGGCTAAAGCTGCTATGTAATACACACATGGTCAATGGTTCTATACCGCGCTTCGAGCAAACAAAGCTCTCCATTCCTTTGAGATCGACAAATCGGAAAATGGGTACCGAACTTGTCTAGGAGAATAAAAATGCTTATTTTATATATTCAGGTTATTTTGTATAGGCCCTTTATATGAATTCAATCAATGCTACGAATAAGGTCATCCTTGAGGGCTTAGCCAACGTAAAATGTTTTTTCTTTTGGAATTTCTGACTACTGGCCTTTACTGAAATTTCAGATTACCAACAAACGTCTGGTAGGGCCGAAGAAAGGTATTTGGATCGATGGAGGAATTCATGCACGTGAATGGATTTCACCGGCGACTGTGCTCTACTTCATCCATATGGTCAGTGAACAGTCCTATTGTGACTTGATTCCGTACAGAAGTGTGCTCTGGAATCACAAGAAAACGAAATAATAAAGTGAATTTTCAAGAAAAAAATTCGGAGGACTTACTTAGGAAGTACTTAGGGGATTCTATCATTCAAATAGGCTGCTCGATAGATTCTACTGTGCTTCTACGTGTCTTGTTATTTTTATGAATCTCATCGGCAAGTGGTGATAGCAAGACAGCCGAATTTTGCAAAATTTAAATTTTATGCAAGTAGTAATTAATCCTGTTCGAGCGCTTAAAATTTAAAATATATTGGAATTTAATAGTTCTTAACCAATGTGATTATTATCTATTTACCCAAGCGATCACTTGCTGACGACTGTAGATTTTTCCTTCTTTTTGCTGTTTCTCTTTTTCGTTTTTTTCCTGTTTCTTCCGCTGTCATTAGGAGATTTTTTATTATTCCGTATGAGTTTGCATAGCTATGCAATCATCATTTACACGACAGAAGACTAACATCCGCGTTAAAAAGTCTGTACAATAATCCCAATCTTAAAGGATGATGTTTTAGCTTCCATTTATTGTCTATTCTTTTTTCATAAAAAGGCAAGACATGACATACAACTGCATGGATTGGATGCTAAGATATAAGCAAAATACTGAACCTAAAAATTGCTTCGAACTCTCGATAACCCTTATCAGATGATCGCGTACTATCCAGCACACCAATCAAGCGCTTTGATTTACCTTCCTGTCAGTCACGTTTTCACCGTCTGAGCGGACAGTAATAACCCGTTGACGGGAGTGATCTGGTGAACACAAATCGGCAGTGAATCCATTAAGCTCTGATTTTGGACTTCAGCGATCTGGGCTTTCCAGATCATTCCCTTTGACAAGTGTTTGCTAATAACACCGCTAGAGTAAAAAAATGGTTAAGAGAAAGGCAAAGCAATGACCTCGGTTGACATAGTGGATTGCACGTCAAGCGATGTTAAGAGTAATCACAGGTTCGAGACTCAACTGAGATTCTCAGTTTTGTTTATGTCTCAGCATGTTTGTGGCTTTATTTCACATTATAATAGATGATGAATGATAGTGTTCGATTCTTGTTAAAATCTACTTTTCTAGAATATTATGTTCGAGATTGGTTAGACTAATAAGAATATTCCAAACCTCAAATAATCCAAAAATGGCACAACAACTCTGTAACTAAATACTGCGCGTCAAGCACTACGCTCACCTGAAGTGTGTAGAAAAGTAACAGTAGTTTGCGGATTGGCAATGAAGGGATCCTTTAAAACTGAACGAGCTTCTCGACGACTAGATAGGCCACAAAAGAATTGTGATATACCACAAAAGTCGAGAAATTACGAAAAAGGAACTATCTCCTCGTCGAGTTGATAGCAATTAGCACATTCTATTCTATCAGTTACACTCTTTTCATAAATGGCTTTATTTTCGATGACTTTGCTAAGACTTACACATAACATGTTGAACTCTGCTAGTGGAGATCAGTATACACGTACTTAGGGCTGTCTCAGAGTAGATCTGGGAATTTTTTTTTGTAGTTGGTGATTCTAAACCGTACTCGACCTACTTCCTATTCACTTGATTAAAGTTGCATGTGCAAGGTGCAGTGTGCCTACATGAAAAAAATCTCTGAAGGCAGATATGAACATCTGTTGTTCACACAATAGAAAAACTGCAGTCTTAAGGCGCCAGATACAGCACTGCACTCTCTTACTCAGTGTGTGGCACAAGGACGATATGATCGCATTTGATTCTCTCCATCTGAGGATAGCAAACGGTTTGTTAGCCGACCGGTGTTGGTGCTAGGGGTTGCAGAAGGGCGGACGAGTTGTCCGATGCAACCGCGGAAAACATGATTTTCAACGCGCCGACGCTCTTTCCAGCCGCCTGTCAATTAGTTGCCTGCAGTTGCTGAAGCGCGGACGAGTTTTCTCGCCGCGAGTCGGAAAATCGCCAAAACCGCAAAAAAATGCACAAAAACGCTGAAAATCGAAAAGCACAAAAGCGCGAAATTCTCGAAAAGTTTCCGGATCGTCGAAACTCGGGCTAAGCCTAAGCCTAAGCCACTTAGTCACCATCTGAGGATAGGAAATGGTCTGTTAGCTGACCAACACCTTACAGGAAGTAGATCTATAACGACTCTGCTACAAAGAAAGAAAGAGAGAAAGAAGTTCGACGACATAGAGCCTCGTCTCTATTTTTACCCATTTTTACATCGTTATGTTTAAAATGCTTCGTGATAGTTTTTCATATACTTGCTTCCCATTTTGATGCAAACGCTGTGCATGGTTTAACTTTTTATTCCCTGCCTATTAGTTTTTTCGCGGCGGGGTATTATGTGAGATGCAACCACAATGATGATGAGATGTTTGCTGAACTTGGATCTCAGGCCAGATTAGAACTGGCGATTACTTTTTCTGGGAACTTAAGTGTTCTGCACTACACCACCGTTGCCCGTCTTTTGCCTTTTTCTCGACTTTTTTTAACCCTCATGCATAACAGTCACCCGTCAGTGTGAATGGTCTGGGACCACAAATAGGTTTTCCAGTTTAGCTGAGGCTGTAGTCAAAATCACAGTGTTTAGCTTTCTATTTACTCCTTATTATTGCTTTGACGGCAAAGTATTAAATGAAATACAACCACAATGTACTTACTTGATACTTGATACTTGAACGGCCCGTCCTCACTGGCCGTGCGGGCCCCAGTAAAACCACCATTTTTCGGAGATTTGCTGGTTAAGCCAACGTAGTTCACTGAAATTCCGAGGTCAACGTGGCCAAAGTCTGCCCCAGGTCTTCATCACTACAGGTAGTCGCAGCTCTTGTGGATCAGAGGGAGATTTGCCACCATGCGACTTTGATACCAGGACGGTGGTGGACCCTGGTATTGGTTTACTCCTAACTAGGCTTCCTGATGGAAACGTCCACGTCTAAAAAACAACCACATTGGTATTGAGATATTTGCAAAACCGATGATATACCACAAAATATGCCGATTTGTAGTACCCAGATCATTCCCGTTGACGGCTGATTCCTGATAGCGCCGTTCGGGTAAATGCAGAATAAGAAAAGACAAAGAAAGGGCCTCAGTGGTGCAATGGGTAATACGTGAGCCTCTGAAAAGGATGACTATGAGATCGAATCTGGGTTGTGGCTCAAGATTTGAAAAAACCTCAACATCACTGTGACTGTGCAATGTCTATGATATCTTTAAGCTTCTACACCTGTGGATAGGAAAAATTCCTCTGTTACATTATTCTTTTTCTGACGGTATATAAAAGTTGGTATCTCCTTGTAAAGCCTTTTTGCTGTCCTTTCTCCTTAAGCTCATTGAAGCGGATCGATTTCAGCTTTACGTAATCGCACCATCGCACTGCATAGTGTTGCATCATGAATCTCTAGAACCGATCATCTTTAATGTTCATGCAATCATTGTGCATTCGTTAATCTGTCTGTGCTGTTTGTGCCGTATTATTTCTATAGATGTTTAATTTGTCATGAATGGAGAAGTCACATAGGAAGCACCTACAAGGTGTCACGTTCCTCCTTGATACTGGAGCGAAATACTATCATCACCTGAACAATGTAAATGCTTTATACTGTTTAAATAAGTGGACACAACACAAGCAATTCCGCTGACGGGTGATTGCTGTGGCAAAGATCGATAGAAATAGCTGAGAGACAGGCGAAACAAAGGACCCGCATGGTGTGGTGGTGAACGCGTTACTCCCCGGAAAGGACAATAGCGCTTTCGTTCCCCACCATAGACACCTGCGGTTCAGAGTTTTGCAAATTTTTCAGCAACGTTGTGGTTGCATTTCGCTTAGTTCCCTGCTGCGAAATTACAGTAGGCAGAAAATAAAAAGGTATAACATTATGTGGACACATTCCAGCTCGTCACCCAATACGACAAAGATCCACAAGTGCAACAATTTGTCGACAACATAGAGTGGTACATCGTGCCGTTATTAAATCCAGACGGTTACGAATACTCTCGTAGTAGCAGCAATCCAGAAATCCGTTTATGGCGTAAGAATCGCAGTCCGCCCAAGTGCATTCAGCAGAGCACAGGTGATGCCTCTTCTGATGTTTATTTTTGTCCTAAACATTGGTCTGAACGTTCGGCAAGACTCCATGACAGCAAAGTAATATAGTTCACTACCGTGTCCACACCAAATAGTTTGTGCTTCATAAATCCGCAATCCCGTTTTCATTCAGCAAGACATACTCGATTGCTATTTAGGAAAGATACTGTGGATGTTTTGATCTGATTGTTGTTTGCTATGAAGCTGGGTTAAAAATTACTCTCTATTTTTAGTTGTAACTAAATTACGCATTGATCAATTGAATTTTTTATGATTTTTTCTATATGCTGGAATATAAGAATCCTACTGCCATCACAAAGTCAAACATAGGAGTCGCACTTATTACCGTATCCATGAGTGTAGTGCTCTACTGTGGATGAGGGAACTAAAAGACTGAACCATCCAGTTGAATTTTGACATATATCAAAATTTAACTTCTGCGTTAGTTGTTTCCATTTAGGCCTATTTACCGTTCCACAAACCGTTTGCTGCCAAGGTGTCGATCTTAACCGCAACTTTGACTGGTTCTTCGGTCAAGTTGGTTCGTCCACTGACCCTTGCTCGGAGATCTATCAGGTGAGGATAATTAGGACGGTGAAAATATTGTAACAGTTTTCAGAATCGACTTTCTATTAACCTCGGTATAGGAATATGAATGTGTCATTTTCTTGCTCAGCAAACGCGAGGTTGTTAAATAGCACACATTTACTTCCATAGAAAAACACAATACAGTACAACACTAGCTGACGTTTCGGCAGTATCGCCTTCTTCAGAGCTTGGAAGGGTATACTGATATGCAATCTACTAGGCCAAACGCTTCAATACCACTTACAAAAAGACGAAAAACTCTATGGTAATTACATGATCAACAGCTCGAAAAACTCATCGCTTTTTCATGACTTCCAATGAGAAAGTTTAGAACAGCTGATTAAAGTCGCATATGGTTGATGACTGCACTACTCCACATCAGAAATTGATGCGAAGATACGGGGCCGGGTCGCGTGTGGCCATTCCTCCTTGCAATTCATTGTGCGGTTCTTGACGCTTATCCAAAATGCGTTGAGAAGTTTGTCTTCTAGTCTCCCGTGCAAGGATATTGACTTTTACTTCAAAATCGTCTCCGCTATGCTTTTGTATCCTATGCGTGCCTAGTGGGGTGCTTCGTCTTAGTTTTCGTTTGCCATCTAGGTGTTCTTTTATACGGATACACAAAGGTCTGCCCGTTTCGCCAATATATTCATCTCCGCAATTGTTACAAGAGATCAGGTATATCGCACCTGAACTTATGCAATCACCGTGTTGTGTGTTTTTCTACGGAAATAAATATATGCTGTTTAAAAAACTCTGAACATTTTGTGGTTGCTAAAACAAAAAACGGCGGAATTATTTTCCCGAAAACCCGACATTCGCTTAACCTTGGCACAACTAATAAAAACGATAGGTGTAATACAGTGGTTGCTGGAGCCTTGTAACGCATGCGTAGCTGTTTGTTAAATCCCTCACCTTGAGCAAACCATGCTGTTCACTTAACCAAAAGTTGATATTGCTAACCTCCCGAAATTCTTTGTATGGGTCAAGTATTTTGTCAATCAACTCTAAAAAACCACGAATGGAGTTGGGTAAATGAAACAATCCCTAAGGGATTGATCAACAATAAACTCTTCATCCTTTATCTTTTTATTGTACTTTTCGCTTAACAACTAAATGACATACGTTTATAACTATATCCTCAATTTCACTGTTCTTAGGGAGCGTACGCCTTCTCCGAACCGGAAACGGCTTCCGTTCGTGACTTTCTCCAGCGTCATAAGGTGCACACTTTTCTCACATTTCACTCCTATTCACAGATTCTGATGTATCCATTTGGTCATCAAATCAGGACCTACTCGAGTGACTTCAATGACTTGGTTAGCCTTATTTTTTAACATCTTGCAAAAATAGACATCTTTCCACTATGTCAAATAAATTTGTTCATTACCAACTTTCTAATATTCTTTATACTTCTATAATGCTGAGATATTTACAAAACTCCGATCCGCAGGTGTCTGCGGTGGGGAACGAACGTGCTATTGTCCTTTCCGGCGAGTAACGCGTTCACCATCACACCATGCGGGTCCTCCGTCTCGCCTCTCTCTAGATACCTGCGGTCTGGAGTTTTGCAAATATTTCAGCATTATTGAAGTTATATTTCGCAAAATACCCTGCCGTTAAAAATTTCAACTTAGTTCTAGCTCATGTGAAATTTGCGCCGTAACAAAAACGGCCGTTTTTGTTCGTTTCCGATTTTCTTCCGATCCACAGCACCTCTTCAGTAATTAGCGTTTGACTTCACTGAAAATCCTTCCAACTAGTTGCTTCGATTGCTTCGCGTTCAAAATCACTTTTCTTTTGGTGATCCACCGTCTTCTGAAGGAATGTACATAGATTTGTGTTAAACGCGTTTACTTTTTCACTTACTCGTCTTCAATCCATTCCATCTGGATGCGGATCCTATATATGAGCCATCATTCATTGTTGTATAATTGAAGGGACCGTTGATGGTCTACCAACTCGCGATCTTGTCTCTCCTATTATCAGAATTCCAGGGTGGTCGTTCTCGGCAAGCCATCCTAAGCTTGGAATGAATTCGACATTTTCTTATAAATGAAAAGTAAAATGAAACCTGTGGTAAGGTGTTCTTTCGTTTCGGAAGAAAAGTATTCACAAGACTCCCAGATCCAAAAAGAAATAACTGCGTGTGCTGAGAACCTGGAAATGTATAGTCATCGATCTTTTAAGACTCTGTGAAAAAAAAATGGGCTTTACTAGTTAACAAGTTCTTATCTTAGTAAAAGTTGTACTGCAGGCAGCGCAATTGTTGATGACGTGCAATCTCAATACAAATAGAAGTATGTCCGTAAGTTAAAGGCTATCGAACACCATTCGTCGTTCTTTTTTCTCTGGTATGGCTTAGTCGTCTTAGTCATCTTTGGCTACTTTTCATCTCATCCGCTATTTCTACAGTTCATTTGCGAAGCATTTGAAGTCGTCTACAGTTCCATATTGTTCTCCAACAGTCCACTAAATTCCTTGTCTTCTATTATGCTGATGGATTTCGTTTTCGTCTTGTTCGTTTGCCAGCCACCGTAAATGAATAGTTTAGTCGTAGCTTGTTGTTCTTTTGCAGAAACTTCCAGCTATAGTAAATATTGGGATGGAATCATAGTAGTAGAATAGTGTTTTTAACAAATCCTTCACTCTAATACGGTCACGAAGAAGATATACGTTTTTCCAAAGTTTCTATCACGCAGAATAGTAATATTTTCTTTTACAACAATTATTTTAATTTTCTAGTAAGGTGGAAAGCATGCTTTTGATTTGTCGGTTTTACTTGAGCTACGTGACAAAGAAGCATTTCAGGACTGTAAGACTTAGCAATACGACAAGAGTTACTACTTCTTATTTTATCTGTTTCTTGGGACTTACCATCACATATTTCCTAGAACACACTACTTCTTCCATTCAGTTCCATCATCCACGAAGGGACTCTGACATGGATGTGGATTCAGCTGCTACTTGAGGAGTTTTTCGTAAACGTGCAAGCGGTCTGGTCCACAGTGATTCTCAGTGGAATCCCGATGTCAGCATGTCAAGGTGCTCCCAAGTCCTCACGATCGAGAGTACTTGATCAGAGCAAGATTTTCCTGAAAAGTCTGACAGTAATTTGCAACGGCTTCTCTCAGCAATCTAACAATAGTTCATGCCGCCCTCATTTTGACAAAATCCTTTCTTATTCGTTTTCTATATTCATTGATTAGCCTAATTAAACGTGTAATATTGTTCATGTTCAATCATGCTAAGATATTTGCAAAACTCCGGACCGCAGGTGTATGGAGTGGGGAACGAACGCGCTAGTGTCCCTTCCGGGGAGTACCGCGTTCACCACCACACCACGCGGGTCTTTCGTTTCGCCTGTCTCTCAGTTAGTTCTATTGATCTGCGCCATCAGCAATCACCTGTCATCGAGATTGATTTGAAGGCCCAAATCGGCAACGAACCCAATTAAGCTAAGGCCGCAGTTATAATCACAATTTTAACTTATTATTTATTGCTTACTCTTTTTAACAGCAGGCTATACATTGCGGAATCACCCGTCAACGGGACTGATCCAGGGAGCCCAAATCGGCAGCGAACCTAGTTAAACTGTCTCTCAGCTAGTTCTATCGTTCTTTTTTGAAGTTATATTCCGCAATGTATAGCCTGCTGTTAAAAAGAGTAAGCAATAAATAATAAGTTAAAATTGTGATTATAACTGCGGCCTTAGCTTAATTGGGTTCGTTGCCGATTTGGGCCTCCAAATCAATCTCGATGACAGGTGATTGCTGATAGCAAAAAGATCGATAGAATTAGCTGAGAGACAGGCGAAACGAGGGACCCGCGTGGTGTGGTGGTAAGCGCGTTACTCTCCAGAAAGGACAATAGCACGTTCGCTCGCCACCGCTTACACTTGCGGACCGGAGTTTTGCAAATATCTCGGCATCATTGAAATTATATTTCGCAATCTATACCCTGCCGTTAAAAATAGGAGGCAGTAAATAATAAATTAAAATTCTTTATGTTGTCAGAACCCATCCAGTTTTAATTTTCTCCACGGCTTCATAAGCTTTTTGAGCATCCTTTGTGTTTCAGTTGTATTTTTTTGCAAAAACTTGCCCAGTCATTATGCATTATACATATAGTAAAAGCCTCTAAACGTACTACTTGCTAATTTGGTTAAGCATCTTTAAATGTTTTTATATGTCTGATGAATATTCTTGAGTCTAATGAATCTACTCTAATCACTAAGCAAGTATATAGTGCGGCAGTTGCGTTGGTCTGTTTAGTCACCGTTCCTAGGAGGAAAGCAAGCAGGTGGCCCACGTATGTTTGGGATTTATTGTTTTTGAGGGATGTGGTTTCTTGTGAATCATGCGGAGGACTTGTACCTCAATCCATCTATTCGAACGAATGCCCGCTGTAATATTGTGTGACATTGGAGCTGCGCCTGTCTTCAGCTCTTTTTGGATAATGTGGCATCGCGTAGAAGGACATGGGTTGCTGGTTTTTCCCACGGTAAATTTGCGACAGGTAAAGAGGTTGTGCTATGCGATAAGTAGCTGATGGACATCCCACAATGCCTATGTTATCAACATTTTGCAATGGAAACCCTTCTATGCAGGTAGCGAGAGTACAGTTGCATGTCGGCCTACATTCTCTTATATAGCGGTTCTGTAAGGCGATCACGTCAAATTTGACATTATCAACTGCCTTTAAAAAGAGTGAATATCAACTTTTGAAAAGACCACAGTTGTGGTGTATCAAACAAAGCTGAAAAGGTCTCCGTGACTGGACTTATTGTTTTATACCAATTCTGACGACACACTTAACCATCACAAATTGTATCGCTGGTCACTGATTTTCTCAAAGCGCAGCGTAGTATATAAGAGCGCTCAATAGTACGTGATACAGGAGGGGGACGAGGGTTCAATACTTGGTGAGGAAATTTTTTCTTTGAGTTCCAAGACACCTCCGCTACCGCTTTTTCACATTCTGCTGTGGATTGGAGAGACCTTTACAGCGCTGTGATTAGATCTCTATTCATGGTCCTACGAATCCTTGGTTTGATTTGTTCGTGTTCAACGTTCGGATAGAACCAGTACACTTTTCTCAGCTTGAGTAACTATGATAGAAGCGAACCACATGTTGTGCATTGTCGAAATTCGACGTCTAAGTAGGTGTCTCAGGCGACGAAGGTTGAGAAGTTAAAGTTGCAAAATTTAAAGTAATAGAATATAATATATGGTAACACAGTATACAGTAGAGCATGATCTGATATAATGTAATGCATTATAAAATGTATTTGTTTTCAAGCGATCGACGGCTCTGAGCGCATCATCTCACTTGCAGCGAATGTTCGGGACCACTTACAAAGTTGGCACTGGTGCCGACACATTGTGTAAGCGCTTTATGCCAACATAAAATGTGATTTACCTAAGTTTTTAAATGTGTAAATAGTAGGAATTAAAAGTTCCCATCACAGTTTAATTATGAGTTATTACAATGAGAATTTTTTTCTACTATTTTTTCTTTCCTTTTGAAAAACTATTTTGTTCGTTCATCACGTTTTCTTGAAATTCTCAGTAACCTCGAATCGACTCCAAGGTTATGAGTTAAAATTTTCCTTTTAATAATTCTAGATCCTGCTTCTGGTGGTTCAGAAGATTGGGCAAAAGGTAGAGCACGTGTGAAGTATTCATACTTGTTTGAACTAAGGCCTGAGGAACAGGTCTGGGATGGCTTTTTGCTTTCTGAAAATCAAGTAAGCCCGTTTTTCGCTTTTATTTTTGTTAGCCAATTTCTCAACCATCGAATCGGTTATCATTCTTATTCGTTCAGATCATGCCAACAGCGCGGGAGACGTGGGAAGCTGTCAAGGTGATCGCTTTACAAACTATGGCATTACCAGTCGTTGCTCGTGCACCTCAACGATTGGTGAGAAATTTACTCATTTATAGATCTATAGTCTCCTAAAAGGAGAAAAGGAGATTCAGCGTCACCGTCTTTCATTTATCCTTTTTTGCCGTACGCGTCCTTAATCGTACGTCCGTCCGTAATCGGAATATAACACAACCTTTAATGCCAAATTCATGCCATCGTTTCTGTCATGGTGTCCGATAATGGAAGTATATTTAAAAATTATGGTGCCTTCAAAATTGCGCTCCAGTCTTTTGTTGGCAACTCAAAATTAGCTCCGTCCTCACTAAATGAGAGTGCGCAAGAGTCACAGCTCAATGGCGGCATCACATTCTGATTTAGTAGTGTTCGTGATGCCAACAGCTAGAGGTTCTAAGATGATGCTGAGATATTTGCAAAACTCCGGACTGCACGTGTCTGCGGTGGGGAACGAACGCCCTATTGTCCTTTCCGGGGAGTAACGCGTTCATCACCACAGCATACGGGTCCTTCGTTTCGCCTGTCTCTCAGTTAGTTCTATTGATCTGCGCCATCAGCAATCACCCGTCAACGAAATTGATTTGGAGAGCACAAATCGGCATTGAACCCAGTTAAGCTGAGGCTATAGTTATAATCACAATCATAACCTTTTTATTTACTGCCTACTTTAATATTTAATGGCAGGGTATCATGCGAAATACACTTAAGACGATGCTGAGATATTCCGGTCCGAAGTTTTGCAAATATCTCAGCATAATCTTAGATGTATTTCGCATGATACCCTGCCGTTAAAAATTAAAGTAGGCAGCAAATGAAAAGGTTAAGATGGTGACTTTGACTTCAGCTTCAGCGTAACTAGGTTCGCTGCCGATTTGGGCTCTCTAGATCAGTCCCGTTGACAGGTGATTGCTGATGGCGCAGATCAATAGAACTAACTGAGAGACAAGCGAAACGAAGGACCCGTATGGTGTGGTGGTGAACGCGTTACTCCCCGGAAAGGACAATAGGGCGTTCGTTCCCCACCGCAGACACTTTCGATCCTGAGTTTTGCAAATGTATCAGCATCATCTTAGATGTGTTTCTAATAATACCCTGCCGTTAAAAAGTAAATTAGGCAGCAAATAAAATGGCTGAGCTAGGGCTTCATTCAACGAGGTCAACGAACTGCCTACTTGAGTAGTACTTTTGATCTTCTTGAGTTTCCATGCGTCTTGGCTGGGATACTAGCTCATATCATGTTAAAATAAAATCTTTTTTTTTCAAATTTTTCTACTTTTTTTGCTCACATCCTTTTTGTTTTTTCTAGCAACGACATTGTGTGGATCGCGACGCATTGTGTGCTAGTTGGGCTGAGAGTGGAGCCTGTTCGTCATGGCCGGAAATGAAGCAGCGCTGTCCATTGTCGTGCGGTGTCTGCTTAAAGTAGCACCACCCATAGGCATTAACAAAATCACTAGCTTCTGTACCTTTGGTTCTGGTACTACATGCTATTATTAGTCAGATTTCTTGTTTTTAAAGGCTTTTTATACTTTTGGCCGTATCGCGTAAATACGATCTTATGTGTGCGATGTTTTTCCTAAAGAATTTCTGACACCTCATCTGAACTTGAAGAGTTAAAGGTTTTATTTATTTGGGAGAAGTGAAGACGTACAAAAATCTAGATTCAAAAAACAAAGCTCAGCCCTTTTCCTTTTTCGAAAACCGCTTTTCGGTCCTAGTGCAGGTTTTAGGGTCAAGGGGGGAGTCGATAATAGATGTAAGCCCATTACTTTCTTAACAACAATAAATAAGCGCAAAAAATTGTCTGAAACGTTTTATATTATTTCTATTTAATACATCAATTAAACTGTACTGATTCTACATCATCGTCTCCACAAAGTTCAGTTTCATTTAAAGTTATCCTAATCAGTGCTTTATCTATACCACTTCCGTCAAAGTAATGAAAGTTTTGAGAAAGTGGAGCTCGAGAACGAAAGCATTTCGGGCATTTACCCATTTTTTAAGAGATACATGGCGGCTGTGGCGCAGTGGTCGGAAGCGCCCTCCAACACACACATAGAATCGATCTCAGCGCCAATGGTCCACCAAGCTTTCCATCTCTCCGGGGTTGGAGAACTGGTACCGGACTTGTCTGGGAGGATAGCAGCACTAGCTCATCGTATCGGTAGGCCACCGCGAGTCCGTCGTAAAGACAAGATATACATTCAACCACCTCCAAACGATGCTTAAAGAAGTCGAATGCATGGCTCATCCCTCAGAGATTGATCAAGGCCGAGAGCTTCATCCTTTATTCTTTATGCATGAATGGGAGTCTTTACGATTTAAAAGTCTAATTGTTAATCGCCAGGATGTCATCCACATTCAGACCTTCCTACCCGGTTCACTGATATCGTTACTGATGAATCTCGTCTCTTGTATTATTGAATAGAGAAGCAAACCGATCATCATCGAAATCCCATTGGTGAGTCTAGACCGCATTCTCATTCTGAACCTGCCTCCATCGTATGACTAGTCTGATCTATTCATTCATAGTCATCATCTTCTACAGGGCATTCCCATTATATTCTCGAAAGTATAGTCAATAAATTTCTACCCTTTCAACGTGAATTCACCGAGCTTATCCCTCAGTCATGAATTCACATCAGCTACCATCAATGCTAATACTTATGTGTGGCAGCATTCATTCTTTCAAAGGAATACCACATTTTTGTAGGAGTAATGAATTTTTGATTCAGATGATTCCTAACTTACACCGGAGGCTACTAGCATTGAGTGAATTCCGATTTACTTAGATCGAAACAGGGTTAACATCTTATTTTATGCTTTGACCTAACTAATTTTTCTTAAAATTTCTGTAGTCTCTTAAATTTACTTAATAAATTATATCTGTGTTGTCTCCTCAGCAGAAATTGCTAAACAGAACATTTGTTTTCGTTGATTGCGGTGAATTTTCTGAGTCTTCTGCTACATGGTCGATGTGTATGATTCTGCACTCCTTTCCTCCCTCATATGTTTTTTTTCTCGCAGTAGGGGATTTTCCACTATCATGCACATTTCACTGTTCTTCGTTGTCTGTGTGATTCTCGAGATTTACGATACTGATTGTTCGATTAGTCGGGTCAAATAAATCCTTCACACGACTTTCCATTCGAGAAAATTCTTCTCATTCTTTTTTTTCACAGTCAGTTCATTATAATGTCTCGGTTCTCTCACTCTCTCGTTCTCTCTGGTTTTTCTTTCCGTTTTCCTGTAAACAGATAAAAGCGGTCTTCAATGGCAAGCAATTATCTGAACCGCATAGTTGTGGTTAAGGAATCACTTAGAGAATGGGCTCAGAAGTTTATTTAGCAATGGATCAAACAAAGTTTATTCAAGAAATTTTAAAATCAGATTAATAATGTAAGTTTATTTGCCATTTAAATGTTAATGTATATTTGTATTTGTTAATGTATTTATATTTGTATATATTTAATGTCTCATTATCAAAATGATTACCATCTCAGAATTACCCACTAAGGTCACCCATCAGTGGTCTGCAGTATTTTTTCCTTCCTTTCATCAACTGTACACTGACAACTGTACACTGATGAAAGCACTAAAGATTGAGCTAATTCAACCACTTTTTTAAATCAACTGCTTGCCAGCTGTTCTTCAGTTGACTGTTGAACCACCCTTGCGGATGCTTGTTAAATTTCTCACCATACCTTCTCGTCATGTACAAAAGTAACTCAGCGAATTCTGCTCACTACGGCAACTCTAAGAACACCATGTTTTGTTTCTACGATATTATTGAAAGAGTTCGACTGCCAATTCGCTGGTTTGCTGCTTACTCCACACTTCATGGTATCACAGTGGCTAGTGGCTCTTCACTTGAGATCTTCGTGTGTGCGACAGCGACTTTGGTCTTTCAACATCCATCGGAGTTTACAATTCCATCTCTAACTCTCATCATCCATCCATCATTCCTTCAGCAACACTGACTAGTCGTTGATTCTGCTTACTGGTGTAAAAGTCCAGTCGCCCGATGAGCACACAAAGGCAGGAGTTGAAAAAGTTATCACATAACAAGGTGGTCTTTTTACACCACGTTAGGTCCTTGACGACTTCGTAACCCCTCCAAACCGTTCCTTTCCTTTAGCTAACCTTCACTATGCTGACTTTCTAATTCAGATACTCATATTTTTGGCTTTTGGAAAATTTCGTTTTATTCAGACTAAATGGTACATCAGAAGGTCTTCATTATCGTCTTTTCCTAAGTAGCTATTTTTTTACATCTGAAGAAAAATCAAAATTTCCATAGACGTTGTCGAAATTAACCAGTATTCATTCTCTATGACTAAGGCTTGGTGTTATAAGAAGATCTTCGTCAGTAAAGCGAAGACGGTTCATTCGCCGATCACCGATTTTCACCCTCATGCTGTCTCATTCCACTTTCTGCATAACTTTCTCCAAAGTGGCTATAATTGGTTTTCAAGAGATATTTTCGTAGAATGACGAAATTCTGGCTGCGAATTTCTAGTACTGTTAATGAGGAAATTTCCTACAATAGCAAGTGGTGTCTGGAACGTCTATGGCTCCCTGCCTCAACAAAGTCTTTGGTCTCCGTATTCTTGTTGAGCAACCGCGAGGTGTTATTTTTATTCTTTATTCACGAGTACGCTGGCGTTCCGGTGGATTTCGCCTTCCTCAGGGTCTTCAGGTCACCTTCAAGGTCAAGTTAACAGCAATCTATTCTGCCAAACACCTCCATAACCAAACAGAGAAAACGCTAAACGAAGATTTCAATCATATTGAACACAGAATAGCTTCCTTGCACATTCACGGTTTTCCACTGAGTATGTCGCATGGAGACCAACCGCACGGAATTCACATGGAAGCGTAATGTGATATCTTATTAGAATAACAGGCTTATATACTGCCCAATACCACGTGTGATATTGAGATATTCTTCCTTGCGGTTCATTTTCGGATTTCTGGAATTAATCCAGAACGCCTCGAGAGTTTTGCACGCTTGTGTTCTCGATACCTGTGCGAGGATCGTGACACGTACTTCAAAGTCCTTCCCGTTATGTCTCTGGGTTCTATGCGTGCCTAGTGGGGTATTTGGCTTACGCTTGCCGACTATGTGCTCTCTTATGCAGACACGGAGTGGTATGCCTGTTTCGCCAATGTATTCGTCTCCACACGCCTTACAGGAGATAAAATAAACTGTAACCGAGCTCATGCAATCACCGTCTCTACCATTAGGGCAATTTATGCAATTTTGGGTTGCACATAAACGGTCATATAGGCGGTTACGAACTAACTGGCGCTTAAGATTACTCGGAGGTATTTCAACTGCGTGTACCGAATTCTCTAGACCCGTCCTTCTTAAGCAGCGTTTTATAGCTGTACTTACATCATTTGAGAAGAAGGGTAGGAACGAAACCTTTCTATCGCTAGAGTTGTCGTTTGCGAGCCTAGGATTTCCTCTACACCTATACCGAGCTACAGTTTCATAGCCATTAGAAATGGCTATTTGCCGTGCCAAGTTCCGGGACTTCTCTCTCTGCTGTCTTCCTGTGCACACGATGGTAGCTGTTCGAAACATGTTTCTCACAAGCATCCTTTTCGTGTGAGAGGGGTGAGAGAAGAGCTAATGAACCAAGATGTTTTTACTACTTTGCTTTCGATACCACTTCGTAATGCGGCCATTTTCTGATACGTTAATTTGGACGTTCAGGAATGGAAGCCATTTTTCTTTCGGCTTTTCCCGGGTGAACTTGATATACTCTGATTGTTCATTCAACAACTCGAAACATTTGTCCATTTCTTCTTGTGTTGAGCAAAGAACAAAGCAGTTATTTATATATCTACAGCAGAGTAACGGCCCGAAATCGGTCCCTGATGCTTCCACCTTGGACATAAATGCAATGGCAAGACTTGGTGCCAGTTGTTGTCCCATTGCCAACCCTCTTATTTGAACGTAGTACTTTACGGACCATTTGAGGATTGAGCAGCTCAAGCATTCTTTTAAGAGTGCCATCAACAGCTTTATTTTGAAGCTATGCATGTTAATTCTTTCCTAGGGTTCTATAAGGAGTTCGAATATGGCCTGCATTACGGAGTCTTTCGACACGTTTGTATAAAAGGCGGTAACGTCGAAGGACTCCATCACGTACGCGCTGCTGGGCTGCGCAGTACGTAGACGATCTAAAAACATCTGGGTATTCGTAAGATGAGCTGGAATGTGTTTTAAAAACTGGTTAAATATTAGGGTTAAAAACCATGTTATCCTATCCGTTGGCCCGTCTACGCAGCTAATGATAGGTCTAACCTTAAATAGTGATGGATCGGTAGACGCAAGATCATCGTTGGATACTAACTTATGAGTTCTTATAAGCAAGTACAAGACGGGACATGTTGGTAAGTCAACTTTTAGTTGAGAGATGACTGACGCTTTTAAACCAGCAGCCCTTGCCATTTTGACCCATTCATGGTTCAATTTTCGGTATTTACTTTTAAACTCCTCAGATGATGGGCGATAAAGTGAAGCATCTTCAAGATGCTTCTTCGTTATCTCAACATCTAACTTATAGGAAATTACGCCAAACACCCTATCCTTATCACTAACGGTTAGTCTTATGTTTTTCAACGTTATCACCTCTCGTACCTCTCGCATACCACTTTTTTGCACTTCAGTGAGGTTTGAGGTGTATCTTTTCGCGCGAGCGTGATTAAGAACTTTGAAAGTTTCATTCGTAAAAATCTGAAATTTAACATCAACTTTATTATTAGGCTCTTGTTGTCTAAAAGACGGGTGAGGAAATGGTGCTATTGGTAGGGTCACCGCTTGGTGTTGTTCGCACCTATTTTGCGCTTCATCTCTAGCTTTTTTGCGGAGTCTATCTTAAAGTTCATGTAAACTACATGCGACCCTACGCAAGGTTATCTTAGAAATGGGTTCAGATGGTGAGAAACTCGGTCCCAATTCTAATAACGAGCGCGCACCGTCAGGGAGAGTCGTGCCTCCTAGCACGCTTAGCCTTGAATTTCTTTGAACATTATTTATCCTACTGTGACTCGTTTGATCTTCGTTGGCGGTGTTTCTGTATGCTCTTGAAGCCGTGTCATGCGATTTACTCAAAAGGTCTTCGAATTTTCTCCGCAAAGTTACTTTAGCATTAGACCTAATAGAGTTGCAAATCAACACTGACCCACCTACCATTCTCCTCCAGAAGCGGTCCAAATACTGTGCATAGAAGTTTTCCTTCGTCTCGCACTTCTCCCACTTGGAACATCTGGTTTTGTCGGCTTTGTAGAAAGGTGCGTAGTATTCGCAATTCGATGGCCAGTTCTTGGTGACTGTCCCCTAGTCCCTCGGTGAGTCCGCATACATGGTGTTGTCGTCTTCGTTTGATGAAGTGCAGTACGACTCGGTGTTTTAGACAGCGACGGAGAAAGTGTATTGACTGTCGAGCTAAGACGATGTTTTGTCTTAGTGACAGCGCTTCTTTTTCAAGTCGGAAGTATCGTGCTGGTAACGTTTCGTAATAAATCCCACGTCCGGCTTTCTATTAACCTCCGCATTGATCCAGTAAATCTTCGTATTCTTGTTGAGCAAATGCGAGGTGTTATTTTTATTCTTTATTCACGAATACGCTGACGTTTCGATGGATTTCGCCTTTCTCAGAGCCTGGAAAGGTCAAGTTAACAACAATCTATTCAGCCAAACACCGCCATAACCAAGCAGAAAAACGCTAAACCAAAATTTCAATCACATTGAACACAGAATAGCTTCTTTGCACACTCACCGCTTTCTATGAGGCTTCCACTGAGTATGCCGGGTGAAGACCAACCGCACAGAATTCAAATAGAAGCGTAAGTCTTTGGTTTTTAAGAGTCTAAGTCTAAGAGTCTTTGGTTTTTTTAACTTTACAAAAAGTGAGGCGAAGCGGCCTCGTGGACTCTGGAGATGGTTCAGTGCGTTTCGTCGTTATGCGAATGAAGTATACCGCACTGAACCCTTTTTGAAACACTATTTTCTAGAATTCTGAAGACCTACCTTCTATTAACCTTGGCATTTATCAAATAACGCACTACATTTTTGATGAGCGAACATGAGGCGTTACTTTATTCTTCACTGACGTTAATGCTGACGTTTCGGTAGATTTCACCTCCTTCAGAACCTGGAAAGGTCACGTTTGCTGCAATCACCCAGTCAAACACCATAACCAAAGAAGAAGAAACACGGAACCAGAATTTCAATCGCATTGGAACGAAACAGCTTCTTCGCACGCTCAGCCCTTTCTATGTGTCTAAGCACTGAGTATTTCACCTGGACAATGCTCCTCTAGGCGTGCATAGGACACAGAGCCATAGCTGGAAAACTTTTGAAGCAGGATTAATCATTCTCAAGAAGGAATTGAAAACTTAAGAGTCCCGAAGTATCGAAGCATTTCGAAAAAATCCAAGAATCCGAAAACGGAGGAGTGCCTCGTCATCAAACTCGATTTCACGTGGAATTTAAGACTGATATTTTGATTTGAGAAGGGCATGTTACCTATCTATGTTAACTCTTTGCGCTCCTTTTTCACTACTGAATAGTAACTAGTAGACTCATAGAAATCAGTGTGCTATAAAGCTATTTTGCTTCCAGTGTGATTGAAATCGTGATTTGACGTTTTTCTGTTTTAGTTATGGAGGTGTTTGCCTGTATGGACTGAAGTCGACTTGACCCTTCCAGGCTCTGAAGGAGGAAAAATCCTCTGAAACGTCAGCTTTTTCGCCAACAACGAATGAAGTAGCAGCCGTGCTAAGTCACCAAGAATACAATGAACTGTTTTCTGTTATTACTGCCCCTCGCCTAGTGTTCTGTCAATCTTGTTGAAGAACACTCGAGTGAGGAGCTTGTTGACAACAAGCAGCTGAAAGATTTGCCTATGATAGACGCTGTGCTTCTTTTTTGGGCAACAACACAATGCTACCGGTTTTCCGCTGCTGTCGGTCGTTGCACTTAAAAGTAACTTGCAAAAAGTAGAATAAATATCTTTAAGGAGTTTATGCAGGTTATCCTGAAACTGATATCTAATACTGTTTGGAGTAGACACCGTTCAGTTCCTTGTCAACTGATAGTAGATCAGATTTGAGAAGAATGAACGAATGCATCGGAATATCTGCCATTCCTGAGGCTGAATATAGCCGTGTGGATATAGTTCTCAAAGAGAGATTTTACAATGAAAAGTTGTACGTCACCGCGAGCATCATTCTCGATGTGATGGTTACTCCATACGAACATCATAGAGAGATTGTTTTCAACTTAAATAGCGAATCGTCTGCGGGTGTTGTGGATCAGACCTATGTTGCTTCAGTTCGAACTACTGCTTTTCTCTATTTAACATCTTCTTTATCGCATTTCAACAGCTCCCATGTATTGCCTAACTACTGAATTGATTTTTTTAACTGATTGCAAGTGGAGGCAAAGTTAATGAGTGTATAACCTAAGATCGCACTCGCCCTAAATCTAGTACGAGGTCGCTTTTAGTCTGCCATCAACCAGCTTTTTACAATTGGAGATTTATTACGTAGCCTCACTAGTGGCCGGTTGGGATTCTCTCATTGAAGGAAATGTGATAATCTGGGATGCGTGAGGAAACTCCAGTGATTGAAAGGTCTTTCATCAATGAATCATTGAACGAGCATCTGAGCTAACCGGAAAGACACTTTTTCAGAATTTCAGAGCGTTGGATATGTTCGACGGTGACTGCTACGATGGCAGACGATAGTGGATCAGTGAAAAAGGTGAGGAAGTTTCCAAACCCTTTATTTTTTCTCATGCAGGTTATGTTGGGTTTCTATTAGCTACCAAACATCTACTGCTTTCAGCTAAGCGGTTTTGATCGAAGCGGTTCTTATGTGTTTCTGTGTGTGGAGACCGAAAACCTGCACATCCAACCAAAACTGGATCGCCTTGAAATAGTGCAGCAGTGACGGAGACGCAGAATTCGCCGCCATTCTCCACGCGACACGCTCGCGAAATGGTTGTCGTCGTCGTCATCGTCGCCACCGTGTTCGTCACCTCTGTCGTCGTCGTCGGCGGTGACGAATCATCGCCGCCCACATCGCAGAAACCACCACCTCATCGCACGGAAGTCGTTAGCGTCTATCGGCTTCTACCCAAAAATCACACACAGTTCAATGTTATCAGAAGTCTCTATGACAATTCTACCCATCTACAGGCAGGTTTCGTTGATTTCACGGCGGCTTTCCGGTTTGGTTATGTTGGTTAGATTGAACGGATATCTCTAGTAAACCAGAATCTCGAACAAAGATGGCTTTTGCAGCAGGTTTTTTCTGAGATTTTTGTTTACTACCTTATTTTTTAAGCACTGATTAGTTGTTGTTTGACTACCTCATACTGTTGGTATAATCGTTTTCTTTCCTGTCACTTTCCTTTCTTTATATCATCATTTCAATAGTGACTGTATGCTTATAGCGCACTGCGAAATTCGCAGCTTCAACAAAAAGAGTTACCACATTTAATGGACTTTGGGAAGCTTCTAGAACTTTTTCACGTTATCGTTGCAAGGTAGTATGAGGAGATTGGGTCATTAGCTGACAAACGCAATCATGAGGTGTTCACTTTTACAAGTGAGGACAGCATGACAGGCAGTAAAGCGATCGTCATGGCCGACAACATCAACGACGCGTTCGCGTACGGAGTCGTTTCTTTCTGAATTCAATTGCCTCGATGAGTTCTATTTCAAAGGAAAGAGTTGCCTTCTTCAGATAACATTATAATGTGATGTTAAGTGATGACACTAACTAGTGATGACACAGTTAAGCAGTTTCTTTCTTGAGGTGAAGCGTTATAGACTCTTTGTGGCTTCATTTTGAATAGTAAGGTTTGTTAAATTTTACTGAGATGTACATTAACATCTTAAGGCGTGATTGTTTTCTTGACGAAAATACCATATGCGAAGCTTTTCACTGATTTCATGCTTTCATTCTGGAAATCAGTCTCGGTGATAGTTGATGAAAAGCGCCTTACTATAAGAGAACGAATTAACTATTTTAAAGTTAACATAATTTCCTCATTCATTCGTTCAGTAACATCTGAGTCAACGCCAATTCTGTGAGTTTTTCTCAGGACCGCGGTTTTAAATTTGTTTCTTAATTTGTTGAGTTTAAGCCGTCTATTTCTACAACATAAATCTCTTATGCCGTTTATGAATCGCCGATGAGTCACAAAAATTGCTTTATCTCTTTTGGGAGTATCTAAGAACCAGAGAAAGCCTCATTTCTTATCTCATAACTTTCTCTTGATTTATTTTAAAGAGCGAAGTTACTGCGAAGTAATCGCGCTCATGACAAAAGTTGAACTACTCTTAAAACTGTCACTATCACTGTATTAAAAAAATATACCAGAAGTTCGTGTATAGCTGAGTTTTTCTTTATTACTGTAAAGTACCTTTCAAATTTAAAACGTACCTTTATGATAAGCTGATTCAATGGTGAAGGAACACAATTGTGTCATTTTATGAGCTGATTTCGAAAAGGAACCCTGCACTTTCGTTCGACGTTGGTTCCGACTAGTGTCCCGAGCCAACGAAGCCTCTCATCTCTCCGTGGTCGATGCATTGTGCCGAATTTGTCTGGGTAGATAAAAATACTGACTTAATACATCGGTGAGCCTCCACAAGCTATTGTATGGACCACATATACATTCAGCCGCCTTACGATGCTACGAATGAAGTTGGATGCATTGCGCTTCTCTGAAGGAGTGATGAACGCCGAAGGCTTCATCCTTTATCCCTTATCCAGAATCAGATTCACTAAAAAGTTACTATCTGTACATGTGTTTCACCTATTTCCTAATCATATTGGTAAGATTTGATCTAAATTTGTAGCATATTGTGCATGCAATATAATAGAATAAAGAGATGACCATTCTATACGATGTAGACATCCGTTCACCTCCTCAGATCAATTAAAATTTCTAGTTACGGCAATCCAATAAAGATGCGATTTTTGTAAGCTGATAAAACGATTTGAAAAAACCGATAAACGTTTGTTGATGAATTGTTCGTGCTAGTTATGCGATGTTATCGAAAGTATGTGGGTGTAGGCGATCGCAACTGTAGACAAGTCTTTTCGGCCCACTCCCAATGGAGTTTTCTCTAAGAAAAACGAAATATATACTCATCTAAAAAAAGAACTATTCTCGATGAGCAAGGTGAAGAGCTAAGATAAATGAAAATTGATCTTTACGCTACCAATGGGGTGCACCTAGAGCGGCAAAAACACAACATTGAACCCATTAGAAAGTCTCGCCGGAAAAAAGAAAATTTCTTAATCCGATTCTATTTGCAGCTCATCAAGTCACTTAATTGTTTCCCTTCATTTAATCTACTTGTTACTGTCTTATTTGGTGATTACAACACATAATAAAAGAGAGAAATCGCCGACATTCATTCAAAACGATCAATCTCCGAGGTATACGCCATGCATTGAGATCTATTCATAGCGTTCTAGAGGTTATTTAATGGACATCTAGCTTATATAATAAGTTGTGGTCACCTGTCGATGTATGAAATCAGTGCTACAATCCTTCCTGAGTTTCCTGCTACCGCTTTGCCGAACCCCAGAAGAATTAAGGTTGGTTTTCCAACTACGCGGAATCAAACCAACGACCACGGTGTGTGGCAGGGCACGTGTAACTACTGGAATGCAAGGTTCCACGAAAAGGCGAAGATTAATGGGTGCAGACTTAAAATTTTATTCTAGTTACTCTCCCTATGCTCTATTGAAGAGGTATTCTTCTGAAAAGTAAGCTAGGAGGTTATAGGCAACATACAAGCGGCATTAATGGTATCCAGTGCTTTTTCAAGCTTCACATTCACCAAATAGTGTGTATTAAAGGAGATTAAATGGTTTTTGATAGCGCGCTTATATGACCTCCACGTTTTTCCCACGCGACCTATAAACGATCAAGGTCAGGAGAGTTAAGATAATTTCCACAACGTTGCTGAGATATTTGCAAAACTCTGGACCGCAGGTGTCTATGGTGGGCAACGAAAGCGCTATTGACCTTTCCGGGGAGTAACGCGTTCACCACCACACTATGCGGGTCCTTTGTTTCGCCTGTCTCTCAGCTATTTCTATCAATCTTTGCTACAGCAATCACCCGTCAGCGGGTTTGATCTGGAGCGCCCAAATCGGCACAGAACCCAGTTAAGCTGCGGCTGTAGTTGAAATCACAATGTTATACTTTTTAATTTCTGCCTACTATAATTTCGCGGCAGGCAACCATAGACACCTGAGGTCCAGTTTTGTAAATATCTCAGCAACGTTGTGGCTGTATTTCGCTTAGTACCTTGCCGCTAAATTATAGTAAGCAGAAAATAAAAAGTATAACATTAAGATAATTTCATTCTTTTTCGTAATCTTTATTTCATTTCTAATTCTATGACCACATTTTCTATATCTGACAATTTCCATTCTTTTTAACGCCTGACGTTCTATTTACTTTGCAATAACAAGCCACATTCGTATGAAATGCTGAGATATTTGCAAAACTCCGGACCACAGGTGCATGCAGTGGGGAACGAACACGCGCTGTTGTCCTTACCGGGGAGCAGCGCACTTCACCACCACACCATCCGGGTCCTTCGTCTTGCCTATCTTTCAGCTAGTTCTATCGAAGGACCCGGATGGTGTGGTGGTGAAGTGCGCTGCTCCCCGGTATGGACAACAACGCGTGTTCGTTCTTCACTGCATACACCTATGGTCCGGAGTTTTGCAAATATCTCAGCACTTTATACGAGTTATATTTCGCAACATACCCTGCCATTAGGAAGAAAAGGCAGTAAATAAAAGAGTTAAGAACAAGCCACATTGTTGTTTTATAAAGAGCTAGTTTAAATATGACCATGAGCTTATCTTAGTCTTCCGCGATGGCTTAAATATGACCATAAGCTCATCTTAGTCTTCTGCGATGGCTACTTATCTCACTTAAAAGCTGTACTTAGTTCGATTTTTATATAGCTTTAAATTACATCACTTCGAATAAAGCATTTAACTCTACACAAGAACGATTCATTACTAGAAATGGCCATCGGTCCTTGGGGTTTGATACGGACGGATTCTTTTTAAAATCGCCTTTCCCATAGCAAAAAAATCCGTGAGATCTTTTTAAAGAAAGTCCTTTCGAACTTATTTCGATGTTCCGGAAGCCCATTCACTGTCACCACACGTAAACAGTATTCAAAAATTACAGCTTCTTTTCAACATCTCGGGCAAGGATTTTCCCTAATTCCCTTCTTTGAGCTCTTTTATTCCTAGCAAAAAAAATAAGTAGTTCGACCAGTTCATTCATCTTGTTAACGTATACCTGAGCTTTTTTCCGATTTTCGAAACTTGGGGTAATACGCTAATAATAGCGGTCGCGTTAGATAGATAATCCAAATGGAGTCGCTTAGCTTTGTGACCTGTGCCGGATAAGGTTTTCGCTAGCGCGTCGTGATCCCAACAGCTGGATTCGCCACTTTCTCAATGAAAACTGATGCAGGGGTAGACCAATTTTCACCGCTGCTTACAGTGAAAGCCTCAACTATTCAGCGCTGATTATTTCTTTGAAAGTGAACTATTCACTCAACTCCATTAAGCACCGTAAAGAGGAATGACTGCATGTTTGGCCTATGCAGTGACTTCGAAAAGCCTACAGATATAGAAAGTAGGGTTTCCACCCTCCCAGACAGGTCTGGTACCAATTTACAGACAACGACTTGGTCTTCTCAGTCTTCTCATGGTGTGGAATTGAATTAACGACTACGTATGTGTTAACTAATGCATTGCAAACTCTTATATGATAACAGCAAAGAATACACTTGCACAAGGCTATCGTAAGTCCCATACCTTACATTATAATTAATTCGCTTTAGTGAAAATCCACTTCACTTCATTTCGCCTTCTCACACAGTTTACAATTGCTATAAGCTTAAGCGAAGACTCTTAGAAAATCAATGCTCTTATCCAAAGGCGAAGTTAACAGTGCAATACTTCATGGGCCAAGAACTTTCAACTGACAAAAAGCTTTCTGTAAAGCAGTCTTAGAATTTACATTCAATGCACAGTAAACAAGTTTTTTTTGGACTTTCTGTAAAATAGTATCATTTTGTAACGCACTTTCTTAGAGCTCTATGATTCCACATCCTGTTAACGTATATGAAAGTGCAACTATTACATATCTTCCATTATTTCCTTCTCTCACGAACGACGCCAACGGTGATGGTCTGCTTGGAGTATCATGGTTTGTAAAACCATCATTCTGTTGTGATCAACAACTACTTACACCGGCAAAGCAGACGATTGATGTTGGCCAGAAACATGTTCCCTGAGTACACAGATGGTCTTTCTTGAAGTGAGAACATTACCCACTTAGGTTACATTCTGCTGCTCTATCTCTAGTCAGCTCTTTTCATGATATAACAGTTCTGCTATATTCGCTTTCGAGATGTGTCTTTCTCGATTTGGTAGACAAGATGGAAAGGTTTGAACTGTTCGATCCAATTAGGTAATGTGCGTACCAGAAGGCGCCATTCATGTGTTTTGGAAGTGGTGTGCTGAGTTCCTTACGCGGGTGGTGTCAGACCAGTTCTCGTCGGTTTGTTCAGTTGATCGGTAGGTTCTCTGAAAGGTTCGAATGCTGTTCATGGTTTCTTCTTACACAGTGGCTTGATCTTGGTGATTTCCAAGTTTAATAAAAAGCATTGGTGCACGTTCGATCTGTTCATTTTAATTGAAGAAAAACGTTTTCTTGCACTACATAGGTTTTGCGCAACCTGGGTTTTCTTCGATTTTATGCCCAGTTTTATCTTTTTTCCGTGTCGCTTATCTATTATCTTCGATTGAGCAATAACTTTTAACCACGAATGTGACGATGAACAATTTTAGCCAGATAATGTCATCTTGCGCAGCTCAATATTACCGTGTCGATGGTGAAGGTTTGATGAGGGAGCTGTGTCTACAATAAAATTGGAATATGACATCATATTTAGTTATTCCAAAGATTCTTTAAGATTTTAATTTATTTCGACGCGTACGTTGGCGGAAATAATTTGTTCTTTAAGAATCGTGTCAATATATGTCAACTTAGTGAAATTTACTCAATGGAATGAAAGCCATTAGAGTTTAAACACATATATTTACCAGCCAAGTGATATTTTACTCATTCTACCAAGGCAAAATTTTTTTAAGAAGCCCGTAGTTTCTTTTTAGCTTTTTGTTCTTGTGGCTCGAATTAAATGGAACAAGTCAAATCCTGTCAAGCAGGACCTTGTCCCAAAGTAAACAGGCAATGAGGGCAATGAATAGGATGCAGTTTCTTCTCGAAGCTTCTTAAGCAATGCTCAGAAAGAGATTAAAGTGAGCAGATGAATTGCGCTAAAAATCGTTTGTTTAGCTGGATTTTTGGAAAACAGCGAAAAATCTGAATGGTTTCTGGGATGTGATGGTTGATGAACAAGTCGGCAATGAACTTCTGGAGAGACTCTCTAAATATGAAATCGGCTACATAAAAACCATAGATGACGTTCAGAAGTTCGTTTACTCTGTTAAAATTTTTGATGAGTTTTACTTTTTCAAAATGTTTTAAGATAGTAAGCTTTTTTACCAGCACTTGCATTGCATGTAATTAGGCTAATCACGGCGAAAGAGAGAGCGGAACGTCCACGCCGTCTACATGACGAGTCATCCGGACCGTTTTATGACTTCGGACGCTACGGTTCTTACGGTTAGATGAGTGTCATACAGAGATATTCTCCTCAAATGTCCGATAAACTTTCGAACTTTCGAAGTTTCCAGCGAATGCAACTTTTAGAGGATATGGTCTCCTGGATGCGTGCATTGGCCAAGGACGATCCGCGACACGTTCTTTTCCTCTCCATCGGTACGACTCATGAAGGCCGGTCAATTGATGGCGTCGAGGTAAGGCGATTCTGAATGGTTTTCTTTTTCATGTCATACAGAAAACTGATCATTTTCCAGTGATTCCAATAAGCTTACAAAAAAGGTGGCCTATAGAAAACACTCCCTTTCGAGCATTATACGGATACTCTAATCGATAGACCGTCTTCAAGAGTTGTGAAGGCTCCAAAGTGTTTTTTGTTCACGTTTTCTCTCAGAATCGTCACACATCATGCGTAGTAGCGATTTACTTCGGATGTGATGGCTTCTACAATTATCACTTCGTGAACTATTAATGACAGCTGAGAACACCTCTACTTGACGTGAACCAAATACGTTCGCACAATTTGTACACGGTAGTGCTGAAGTCATGCACATGCTGCAGAGTCCACTCTACTGTTCTTTCCATCCATGTGTTTTCAACTATTCTCTTCTCGTCATATGTCCGGTCTCTTTGTTTTTTTTGGAAGTACTTTCTTCTAGGTCATGTGGATAAGAGAATTTTTGAAGGTTTGTATTTCGGAGCCCGATTACGTGCTAGTTGCGTTTCAGACAGCACTATTGGAGAGCTTTCTGGGCAATTGGTAGGATTCTCAGGATGGTTGTGGTAACACCTCACATAACAGATGCACAAGGTAGAGCTGCTAAGACCACTTAGCCAAATAGGTGAACGCGGCTTTATGTCGTCACCTGCTCAGTTTTCAAGTTTTGAACGCAGCCCACACTGTTCTCCATTTCCTTCACAATCACTCTTTATCATCGTTTTCCGTTTCCACTAGTTGTTCAACGTACAATTAGAATCTAACCAAAGAAGCGTCCATTTCCGCCTGTTCTCCTTCACGAATGTCTCAGCGGTCCCACTTTTTTTGGCTGCCTAGTTCTAGCGCACCATTAAGCAACGATGTCACGAAAAACCCGCAGGCTTTTGTTTCCGAAATCATGCTCTTTTTGTCTTATTAGAGTAATACCATAAGCAAGGTCTGTCAAAGAAAACCTCCAATTTAAAATTGACGGTAAACTACACTCAAATGGTCTTATGAGTGCTCTTGAATTTATATATGATGAAAGCCTGAAAACAAGTTAAGACAAAGTGATTTGCCTTTACTTAATTGTAAGAATGACTACGTAAACAATGCATACAACTTATGCCGAAACGGGGGTTCGACCATAGCGAAGGCAAGTTGGCCCAAACGTATTTACCATAGAGTTTGAAGAAAGCATTTAAAACGATAGGCATTCAGTTCATTTAAAAAATAAGGTATTCTAGTATCCATGCTATTTTAAGTGAAAGTTTTGGCTTCAGTAGAGACTGAAAATAAAAGAGCCCTCGGCGTTGATCAATCCCTAAGCGATGCGCAATGTGTTCGTCATTAAGCATCGTTTGGAGGTGATTGAATACATATTTGGCCTTTGCAATGACTCGCTGTGGCCTACCGATGTATCGAGCTAGTGCTGCTATCCTCCCAGACAAGTCTCGTACCAATTTGCCGATCCTAGAGTGATGGAAGGCCGTGGGCGTGGAGTAAATTCCACGTCCGTGTTGGAGAGTGCCTCCGACCACTGCGCTATATGCGCCCTTCAGTAGAAACTATCAGAGATGAATATTGAAATAAAAACAAAATTCATATGGATAAGAAAATACATTGAAGATTGGTAATCGCAATCGAACAAATCGGATCTTTTGGATCGACGGTGGTATTCATGCCAGAGAATGGGCAGCACCCCATACTGCTCTCTACTTCATCCATCAGGTAAATAAGATTTACAAAAAGAAATTTGCTCTATAATTTTTTGAAAAAGCTCGCAGGACCATGCGATTTGGGATTATATATTACTTTTTTCTTTTTTTTTTACTTATCCTCCTTTCACCAGTGCTTTACCATCTCATTACAACTTGAAGTGTGTCTGAGTGTGTCATTTTGAGTAAAGACTTTCACAATCACATAATCACAATCTTAACCCTTTTATTTACTGCCTTTTACTTTTTAATGGCAGGGTATGTTGCGAAATATAACTCGTATATAATGCTGAGATATTTGTAAACATACCCTGCCATTAAGAAGGAAAAGACAGTAAATAAAAGGGTTAAGATTGTGATTATAACTAAGCTTCAGCTTAACTGGGTTCAATGCCGATTTGGGCTTCTCAGATCCATCCCGTTGACGAGTGAATGCTGATGGCAAAAGATCAATAGAACTAGCCGAGAAACAGGCAAAACGAAGGACCCGGATGGTGTGGTGGTGAGCGCGTTACTCCCCGGAAAGGACAATAGCGCGCGTTCGTTCCCTACCGCATACACCTGCGGTCCGGAGTTTTGCAAATATCTCAGCATTATATACAAGTTAAAGAATTTATCCTAAGATTTATCTGACCAGTAGGTCAAAGTTGAGATGTCCAGTATTTCCATCCGCAAACCCAGTTAGCAGCAAGAACCAGGAATAGCGGTTATTTTACCATCAATAAGAAAGCACTTCTACGGCTTTCGAGGCCGAGGCATTAGGCCGAAAAAATTATACTAAATCAAGTCAATAGTCCAGGAGAAATTTTGTTATACTCCGCACTCCACTCTTCGCCATTAATGATGAGGGTCATTTAGTACTGAAGTTGATAAGGGTACACTTTACTCGTTGAGTACTTCACTAACATTTAATAGATTCTTGAAGTTGAGGATTCATGTTGACAATCATGTCACGCTTGATGGTCTTTCCGCTAATCTCAGCTGAGCTCTGCCACACTGCCACCAGGGCTAGATTTTCAGCTGAATAACATAGTAACATGTGTGCTCCAGCTTTCTTGAACACGCAGGTCTAATGAGCAATGAGTTTTGTTTTCTCGAGCATTCGCCTTTCGCTTTCTTTTCACTCTTACGTTGTACTTTTTTGTAGTGTTGCCTCATCAATCTTCTTTTCGAAACCGACTTCCTTTTAACCTCAGTGTGACTAATCAACCTCGTGTAAGCTCATCAAGAAAAAATACATATTGATTAGTCACTCTTTTTTTCGTTTATACAACTGCTTCACAACGAACTAACTCCCAGTCCCTGTTTTCGTTAATATTCATATTATTTTAGCGAATAGAAGCAGCTGTGTAAATTCGGTATTTGTCAAATGTTAGCCCACATAGCAAGCGTTTGAATACAGTGTTGTAATCAACTCATTGTTTTTAATCCGTAGAGAAGCGCTATCGCTCCATTTTTTAAAATCACTTTTTTCTCTCGTAGGGCAGAACGAAACTGTAGCCAAAACAATGAAACACGACTTATAAGTAGAGTTCACATGAAATCACAAAAAGTAACCGTTTCCTAACAAACATGGCTGTTGAACTGAAAAGGTGTCTGCGAGAGAGAGAGAGGCTGCTAAAGTCTCAGGGTCATTGTAGGCTGCTGTATCGCGAAGAACTATGATGACGATCTGTATCTACAATAACGTTCACTTGCACCCGAGACTTCGATAGAAGACTTGTTCATAGAGGCGAGAAAAATAAGGTACGACTTCATCGGCCTGAGCGAGAGCGAGACGAGACGAGGCCACCCATTTAACGCCGTTCGTGACACCGACTGGGAACTGTTCCTAGGAACATGCAACAGTAGAGGAATCGGCGGCGTCAGCTTTCTCGTCAACACGAGTTTGTCCATGAATATCGATTCATTCGAACAACTTACAACCTCGTACGTTTACGATTGAAGAGATGTGGATCAATACCAGCTTTGACAATCTTCATTCTTTAAGCGCTCACATCAAATTATAGAGAAGAAAGAGTCGAAGCTTTCTAAAACAACTTGGAAAAGATATTCAGTAAAGACCATGCATTCGTTAAGGCCATCACTGGAATCTTTAACGCTAAGGGTAGACTCACTGGGACTCCTGGCGGACCTCACATTACGGCAAATGGTCTAGAACGGAACCGAGTGGGCGCTTATCTAGTTTATCATGACGACCAAGACCATCTATTCGTAACTCCGAATTCCAAAAGCCCCGCTCTCAATGCTAAACCCAGGAGTCTCCCAATAGAGAGTATCATAACGAAATAGACCACTTCATAGTAAATTGAAGGCCTGCCTAACCAATGTCGCTGTTGTGCCAAAATTCCACACGGGATTAAACCACCGCTTCCATCGTAAGATTCCATACTTAAACAAAAAAAAACCGCCGAATTCAAAAGACGAGGTCTTGAAACCACCACAACGTTGTATTTATTTAGGCCAATAGTCCACTCTTAACAAGGTGGCACTATTGATAACATCGACGAGGAATACGGTAGGCTCATTCAACATCTTTACATTAGCGCTATGAAGCTTGACAGCGAAAATCACAAGAGACGGCTGTCGTAGGACATGCTCGAGCCAATACGCTTTCCTAAGAATCGTACAGGCAACAGTCAACCGCCACTCAACATGCAAAACAATGCAGATAGGCGATAAAAGAGGCTGACAAAACCACACAGTTACAGCTTCCAGAAAGCAAAAATGAAACAACATCACCTGCATCACCTGTAATCCTCTTGACCGTCGAGTAACTCGATCGCGCGCTGGTAAATCTTCCATTTTTCCCTGTTGCGTGCGAGAGTAGTAGCTCAGTGGCTTCTGCCCGCTGTAGGGAATCGTCGAGCATCATATCTTTCTACTACACTTTTCGTGAAGAACTCTGACCATCGAGTCGGTGGTCTTCCTGCAGTACGTTTGACATTCCGAGGATTCCAGTAACTAACGGCTCTTGCCCATCGGTTGTCATTCATACGCATTACGTGTCTGGCCTACCTTCGACTGTTTGGCGTAGAGAACGGATTCTTTGATTTTTGATCGTTGACGCAGATCGGAGCTTCGGATCCCATCTCTTACTTGTGTGAAACGGGATACTCCTAGCATCGTTCTTTGCACTGCGCGTTTAATAACGCTGAGTGATCTTTCATCCTGCTTACGCAAGGACCAGGTTTCTGACGCATACGTTAGAGCAGGAAGTACCGTTGAATCGAAAAGGTGGGCACGGAGTCGGGTGTTCCTTGTTCTCTTCATTACATCTTCGATACTCTTCACAGCTCCAAAGCCGCTCGATTCCTTCTGCTCAGCTCTGGAGCTAAGTCGTTCAACGTGTTGATTTCCGACCTAGATAGACATAACTGGAGCATTCGGAGATATTCGTTCCATCGAGCTTGAACGGGGCGTGCGAAACCAGTCCGTTCTTAATGAACATCGTTTTTGTGAGATTTAGTCAAAGATCAATTTTTCCACAGGCTTTATCAAAGTCGTCAAGCATACGTTCCGCTTGGCAAATGTTCGGTGTTAGAAGAACGATGTCATCAACAAAGCGAAGATGGTGTAACTGCCGACCATCGATTTTCACTCCCACGTTATGCCATTCCAGTGTTCGCATAACGTTCTGGAGGATCGCGGTAAATAATATTGGCGAGATGGTATCGTCTTGCCTAACCCCTCTTCTGATATCGATGTTAATATCGTTGTGGAATGGTGATATCTTGGTAGCGAAATTTTTGTACAGTTCACGAAAAATCTTCATGTACTGAGTAGGGTCTCGCTGACTATCAAGGGCTTCCATTACTGCTTCTATCTCAGTTGAGTCAAAGGCCTTCTGTAGATCGATGAGGGTGAGACAGAGCAGTCTTTTGTACTCTCGCAATGCCTCAGTGAGTCTTGTTATCGTGTGGATGTGGTCCATCGTACTAAATCCTTTTCGAAACCATGCTTGTTCACGTGGCTGTCCTTCGTCTAGTGTTCTGTCAATTCTGTTTAGGATAACTTGAGTGAAAAGTTTGTAGACGACAGGCAGTAAGCAGATTGGGCGATAGTTGCCGATACCGTGTAGGTCACCCCTCTTGAACAATAACACGGTCATGCTGGTCTTCCACTGAGTCCACCTTGCACTCAGACAGGTAAGGTGTGAAGAGTCGAGCCAGTGTGTTTACGAGGACTGGCGGAAGGTTTTCCAGGTGTTCTGGTGTTATTCTGTCAGGACTTGGAGTTTTCCAATTTTTCACTGACGAAACGGCATATCGGATTTCGGAAGGGAGAACCGGTAGCACAACATATCCATCCTACTTTATTTCATATAACGTAAGGTGGACGTAGCTATCGAAGCCATCTGAGTAGTATTCGAGAATGATTTTCTCCATTGCTTTCTGGCCGCTGTGACTGCTCCGTCTGGGCGCTGAAGTGCTATCATTTTGGTCTTGTAATTGGCCAAGCTTCAGTGCTTTGCGAATGCTTTTCCCAGCTTCTTCAGCTTTGACCATTAGTCGCATGTTCCGAGGAACACTTCTTCTCCGGTGTCATAAACGGTGCTGAAAGGCTGGCGTCTTCTCGTTTCAGCCAGGCCGATGACGTCCTACCTTATCCTTCTTGCTTGCTTGAGCAAGTCTTTTATCGAGGACTGGGATGCAAGTGTACGGGCATTGTAGGTACAGATCGTCACCATAGTTCTTTGAGATCCAGGCAGCTTCCACTGGCTCTGGGATTTTGGCAGCCTCGTCGTACTCGTCCTACCCAACGCTGCAAAATTGGGGCCTCTTTCGAGGCAGGGGAATGAGGCCCGTTTTGCTTTCACTGTGTTTAGCATTTTTGATATCCACCTATAGCTTGCTGGGCTCTGAGCATGGGAGGCTGGGTATATTCACGGGTAGCTTGCCGGGCTCTCCCAGAGTGAACATGGAGCTTTTTTGTTGAAGGCGAATCCTAACCGCTTCCCATGTACTTTTTGTCATTCGATTTCAGGCTTTTGGCCAAATTGATTCGTAGAATACAATCCGCATAAGCGAGAGCGCACCCATATACGCATGCATGAGCACGCCTCATAAGTACAGAAAGTATGTGCCAAATCGGCGCAACAGAAACAGGGAGTTTATCCCCTGGATTGACCTGCGTCTCAAGGAAGCCAAGGTCGCTTTTGGTCCGCGGTTAACCCCCTATCAGCCACCTGGGGACGGAACACATCACGTAGCCTCGTGACTAACCGGCTATCAGAATCCGTCATATGAGGGAGATCCGTGGATGGGACAGCATGGAAGTGAAAATTAGTGGTCGACAATTGCACCATCTTCGCTTTGAGATGACATCGTTTTCAGAACGCCAAGTATTAGCTTAGCGTAACTTGCCGGTTTTGATAGAGGCCGTAGAAAGATTGGTCTTCATCTGAACCTTATAAAAGCAATGTTCGTGAGCATCGGATTGGTTTCGCAGGTTGAAAAATCAACATGAGAAGCAACTTAGCTATGAGATTGAGCAGGTGGAAGCGAATGGCTTGGAGAACTTTCAGGAGAATCGATGATGCGTTGAGGAGAGCAAAGAGTACTCTACTCCGCCCTTACATTTCGGCTCTATAATTTTTCTTGTCTTAACGTATGCGTCAAAGACTTGGTCATACACAAGCAGGATGAATGATCACTTAGCGTTATTGAAGGCGCAGTCGAAAGCATAGTGCTAATAGTATGCCGTATCACATAAGTGAGAAAAGCGATCTGATGCCCCGATCTACGTCACCTATCAAAAATCAAAGAAGCCGTTTTACGCGCCAAACTGTCGAAGATACGGTGGGCTGGACACGTAGTGCTCATGAACGATGACTGATGGACAAGAGCCGCTAGTGATTGATTTCTCGAGATGTTGGACGCACAACAGGACGAGCACCCAATCTATGGTCAGAGTTCTTTACGAAAACACTCGAAGAAGGACAAGATGTTCAAGGAGTCTCTAGATTGAGCAAAACCTCTGGGATACCCTTGCACGCGACGTGAACAAACGGAAGATTTGCTGGTGCCTGGTCGAGTCACTGGGCTATCGATGAAGCGATAATTCATATAGGTGAGGATTAGCTAACATGAGGTTGAAAAAAAGTTTATTCCACCAATGTTTCGGCCCCTCCTCTTCTTCGCTCTTTTGAAATATTGCTTCGGTCTGTTCTAGCTGATTATGATACCGACTGCTGCAGGATGGATTGTGCGGTGAAAACACAAACAGCCATCAATGGACAATCACTATCACCAACCTTCTTCTATAAAAGTGCGATGCCGAATGAGATAGCTTCACTCGAAGCGTGCTTCGCTGGATTTGCCTCAATGCGATCACGGAGATCCATATCGGAAAAAGGTACAACTGTGCGCAATCGACTCGGCTGACTTTTTCTATCATACTCGTGTTAGCTTATCAGTAAATCAATACATGTTGATTAGTCACACCGAGGTTAAATGAAAGTGGATTTTTGAAAAACTAGTAGACCTACCGCTTTTTTCCTTAGCCTTCCAGTCATTGGTGAAAACCAACCTCACAGAGTGTTATATGCACGAGGAATGCGCTGCCTGAGGTCAAAAAATCAGCTATAGATATGGCGCGAGGTCATGCGTTTTCACAAGGTACTCCTCCTCGCTTTTCGTTTTTGGATTTTTAAAATTCGTCCAAAACGCTTCAAGACTTCTACGCGCTAATGTTTTGAATTCTTGTGCAAGGATGGTGAGTTTTGCTTCAAAATCCTCTCCGTTGTGACTTTTTGCTTTTCGCGGGCCTAGTAGAGTGTTCTGTTCGCTTTACGTTTTTCTGATGCTCGTTTACACCGAGGCGGAGTTATCTGCACGTTTCGCCCAACGTATTCGTCTCCAAACGTTTTACGAGAGGTCAGATGAGTCATGCCCGAGCTCACGCAGCCATCTTTTATACTTTAGGGCATATTATGCAATTCTGTTCTCTACACTCAGTTATACAAGTGGTTACGAACTACCTGACGTTCTAGAGTGTTCGCTGGTATTTAAGTAAATTGTGGAATAATTCACGGCTGCCCAACAAGAAGACGCTGAATTATTGAGCAATGCCGTGGCTAATAGAAAGTTGACTCTGAGATGTTTTTGAAGTTCTCTTATTTTATACCAGCCTATAATGTTTTTAACTCTTTAAGACCGTGCTAGTTTTTTGAAAGCTGCCAATAATTTTACCGTACCTAAAGCACTTCAGGAGTTGAAAACATGATCGCTGTATAAGGCACACCTTGTTTCATCTGTTTAAGAATAAGTACCGTTCTCTAAAACTTTTGTTTGGTTTTTAGAGTTTCTTATAAATAAAGTTTTTAAAAGAAATAAAAACGAAGATAAAATCTTAAAATTCCAAATGAAATCTTGGCTACCATAAGCACCAACAGCGCATTTGGGGGCAGCACACTCTTTCAGTGAATGAAATCGGCTTGTTCAATAGCCTCTGTTAACGAAATACACAGTAGCAAAATACGTTTACTTTCTTCAAAAGCTGAGAACTATATCATAGCAAAGCAAGAGGGCCTGCACCCTCTGGGCAAATATTTGCACATTCTAATACTTTTTATTGCAATTAATAAAGTTCACTCTCAGGCGTGATATGTCGATTTGTAGTTGCCAGCTAGTGTTGTTTACGAACGTGTGAGTGGAAATCAGCTCACTTGTTAAGACTCGGAATGATGGTAGCTTCTTTGACTTGTCTTTTCCCCTTCATTAGATTCACTAGATAGAGCAGCTTCTGTCAGATTTTTTCTAGAACATGCTTATATTTTCTGTCTATTCACCTGTCACCTCTATCAACTGTAGTTCCGATGACCGTTGAGTCACTCAATCTGTCAGCATTCTTTCTATTAGCATTTCTTAATCGGTAGTTTTTGTTGGAAATGCTCTAGAGTTATTGTTAGCAGCTCTATTTTAGCTCACTGCCCACTACAAGACGGACTCTACAATACAGAAGCTTTTCGAGCATATCACGTTCGTCATCGTGCCATGCGTCAATCCAGACGGATATGAATTCACCCGCTCGTCAACAAATCCTCATGTAGGCTGTTTATTGCTGTCACTAATTTCTTGTTTACTACTATTATTAATTATGTATTCCTGTTTACTTACTTTTTCAATATTTAATCGATTTCTTGCCTAGGGCATTTAGTTTGCTCTTCATTCAACCCTCTTCACTTCTAAATTGCGTTGATTGACTTAATACAGTGTTGTTTAACTAAAAAAAAAGTTTAAAAATCGATTTCTTTGAAGATCCGCCTATGGAGGAAAAATCGCTCGCTGATGCAATGCCGTGAAGATAACTGGGGACGAAAGCGCTGTTGCCGTGGCGTAGATTTGAATCGGAATTTCGACTTCCATTTTAAGGGTTGAGTTTTTCATTTCTACTTTACAAAGTTTTCTGTGCCTCTCACCACTTGGCAAAATCTTTAAAACTTGAAACTACGTCTAATGTGACGCTTAAACGTTTTGAAGGCTTATGTGAGATGTTGTTTGTGGTGGCCGCTGGGGAAGTACCGCTTAAATCCATGACGCCTATGCTTCATTTAGTTCTACTAACTGAAGTTTTTTAAAAAATTACATACATTACACCTATAAGGCCATTTGTCATCAAAAGATTGAAAAGAGCAACAGGAAAGCCTCCATTCTTATGGGGCGCATTAGCTCCTCCATTCTGAACTCATTCACTCGAGATCCATAAAGAGTATAACATTTCAAGAATTATAAGTCTCTTTCTACTGTATTTTGTAAGACTTTAGGCACTGGAATAGGATTATAAAAAGGTATAAAGTACATGATCGGTTTTGGCTTGCGTTTAATTCATTATCCCTGGCCTGGAGACGTGCTACGTAACCTTATGACTAACTGACATGAGATTCCTTGTATTAAGTAGACTTGTAGCCTTGAAAATTCGAAACCTACGTGGGTTTCCTGAACGAAGGTTTACCATGCGGGTCCTTCGTCTTGCCTGTCTCTCAGCTAGTTCTATTGATCAGCGCCATCAGCAATCACCCGTCAACGGGATTGATCTGAGGAGCCACATCGGCATTGAACCCACTTAAGCTGAGGCTGTTGTTGAAATCACAATGTTTTACATTTTATTTTCTGCCTACCACAATTTTTTTCACGGCAGGATACTAAGCGAAATAGAACCACAATGTTGCTGAGATATTTGAAAATTCTGGACCACAGTTGTCTAAGGTGGGGAACGAACGCGCTATTGTCCTTTCCGGAGAGTAACCTAACTTTCTCCACAGATCAATCCCGTTGACGGTTGATTGCTGATGGCGCTGATCGACAGAACTAGCTGAGAGACAGGCGAAACGAATGACTCGCATGGTGTGGTGGTGAACACGTTACTCCTCGGTAAGGACAACAACGCGTTCGTTCCCCACCCTATGGTTCAGAATTTTGCAAATATCTCAGTAACATTGTGCTTCTATTTCGCTTAGTACCTTGCCGTAAAAATTGTAGTTAGCACAAAATATAAAGTAAAACAGAAGGTTTACCTCTGCGTTTTCGTTGTTACGGGTGTAGCGCACTGGTGAGACGTGGCTTGCAATACACAACTGATCGTTGTTTCTATCTTACGCCCCGGGCTCGCCAAGCCTTCTATTACTCCAAAGTGAGGGAACTGGTACTAGACTTGCCTGAGAGGATAACAGCACTAGTTGGTTCATTGGTAGGCCATCGCAGGTCATTGTAGAGGTTACCTATGTATTCACTGAGCTCTGGCGATACTCAATGAAGTCGAGTGTATAGCACATTCCTTAGGATTGATCGAAGCTGTGAGAGAGCTAGAAGTTATCTTTTCGTGGTTTAGGTAATGTTGTTATGAATTGCTTAAAAGAGTCTTCACCTATGTCTATAATCAGTGTCCAATCAGGCTCTAGTTAATTTCAGAAACGGGTTCCAGCGATGATCCATGTTCAGAAATTTACCAGGGCACTGCGGCATTCAGTGAACCGGAAACAAGGTCAGCATTAAGATGTTAAAATTTAGAGTTACATATTGAACAAGCACTCATCCACCAATCTTACAGGGTTAACTGCAAAAACACACAGGATAATAAGTAAATCTAGAAACATACATTCTTGGCCCATAACTTTCTTTTTGAAGCTCAACGTATAGCATTAAATATTAAAGACTTTTTACTTAAAATAGTTGACCACGTTTTCTGCTGGGTACATCACCTACTTTTGCTGCTTTCAGCAGACATCTTATCATAAACCAACCATTCACTAGAGAATAATGACAAGTCTAAAACAAGCAACAAAGTAGCTCGGCGTTTCAGCAGTGTTAGATGGAAAGATAACACCAAAATATTTTATTGCTGAACTTTCTCTATTTTTCTTAAGCTGCCAAAAGTCGTGCTTTTCAAAAAAAATTCCAAATACTCATGCCAACAAATCAAGTACCGACTGCTGCAGGACACATTGCTCACACAAAGATCATACTGGAGACGGGGATCGGTCAACACCCATCCTGTATAAAAGGGCACCGCTGAATGAAGTCAACCATTCTAACAGTGTTCCCTCTACTGAATTCAACTCGATGCGATAGCGAACACCCACATCGCGAGGACGACCAACTATGGACGATCGGCTCGGATCGACGCGGCTGTGAGGAAGGCAAGGGCGCCGAAACATCAGCCGAATTTATACCAACATCTTATCAACTCAGTCATACAGAAATAAATGCATGATACAATCAGCCGACAACTGGAACTATAGATAAAATTTTTGTAGCGTTTTATAGATGGTGAACGTTCATTATTTTTTTTCTATATTTCTTATTTTACGTAATACACGACCCGTCAACCTATCTACTGTGCGGATCTCAGCACTTCTTGTATTCGATTCGTTTCGAATCCAGTGATCGTCCACAGTGGTCTTCAAACATTTTGCCTGTTGTTTCAACTGCTGCATGAGGATTTCATCTCCTTCATGAATGACGTAAAGTGGTGGTGGAGTTAACACTCGTAGCAATCTTGAACATAGCGGGACTAAGGCGTTCCCGCGTACATTGGAGGAGGGCATTGAGGAGTAGGTCGAATTAGCACCTTTTCTTCTTTATCAACGGCATCACTAACCACTGCGCTACGTACCACATAAAAAATTTAAAATCTATTCCGTTTTACTTAAATTTAACCACAAGGGGTGCGTACGGCTCGGTGGTCGGAGGCGTCCTGCAATACACATGGCATCGATCGCGGCGCTCCTGGCTTACCAGATCATCTTCCGTCCTTCCGGGTTCGACAAATTGGTACTAGACTTGTCTGGGAAGGTAGCAGAATTGCTTCGAAACATCGGCTGGTCGCCGCGAGTTATTGTGAAGGCCACATATGCATTCAGTCACCTCCAACGACGCTTAATGAAGTCGGATGCATCGCGCACCCCTCAGGGACTGATCAAAACCGAGACCTTTATCCTCTTTTTATCCTTTACATTTGTACATAAAAGAAAGCCTTCGTATTTGCAAAAAGAAATAGCTAATTTTTAGGGCTATTCGTGACGCGATCCTGTCACGCCGTTATCGCGGACGTGTCGACGCCTTCATCACTCTCCATACCTACTCTCAGATTTGGATTCATCCCTACGGTCATCGTAAAGACAGCTATCCTGGCGATATTCGTGAATTGGTGCGTAACTTTGGTTCACAGTGGAAAAGAAACACATGAGAAATCCTTGAGCTTTGTGAAAGTCCAATACCCAAACTGAACTTAAAGAGCAGTAACGATGTGCTGGAATAAGAGAGAAGTCCATTCGGGACACTATTAATACTACGTTATGTCTTGTGAAATTATCATAGAAAAGTTTCCACGAATCTGATAATCAAGCTTGTTTTGTCTAGTCACATACTCCAGTTCAATTTTAGTGAAGAATAAAATATTGCTTGTTGCCAGTCTTCCTGTTGAACGTTGGGTGAATGGATCAGGTATTACCAAATTCTTTACTTGTCCCAGTTGTGTGCACGATCTTCCAATCCACGTGGGAACGCCATAGACCCGCTATCCTAGGAAGTGAAACTAGTCGAAGTTCTAACTTTTTGGTTCTGCTTTGAACGAATTCTTCCTAACGGCTTACCACCTCTTCGTGGATGCGAGGTGTTCCTGGATGTCGGACTGCGATGTACAGCGGAGGATTCATCTCTTATCATGGTTTCCCAAGCTGAGGAGTCCGGCGTTTCCACCAAGAAGCCTAGCTTACAATAAACCAATACCAGAATCCACTACCGTTCTGGTATCAAAGTCGCATGGTGGCAAATCTTCCTCTAATCCACAAGGACTGCAACTGCCTGTAGTGGTGAACACCTGGGGCAGGCTTTGGGCAGGCTGACCTCAGGATTCCAGGAAACCAAAATCGCTCAACCAGCAAATCTCCGAAAAATGGAAGTTATGCTGGGGCGCGCACAACCGGTGAGAACGGGTCATTCAAGCATCAAGCAAGCAAGTAAGTTTTGAGTGAATTCGTCTGGGCTAACAATAAATCACCTATCAAAATTACTTGGAGCATTCTTTATAAAATTGGATGTCACGAAAATATTTTAGTACGACGTTGGGAAAAAAGCAGCCAAAGCTCTACAAAAAGTTTATGGTACCAAATATGTGGTTGGAAGCGGAGCCGATACGTTATGTGAGCATTTGTTTTCCTACTTTCCACTTTATATTCGATTGATATTTAACGGCTCTATTTTGCTTTTGATCCTGCATCTGGTGGCAGCGAAGATTGGGCGAAACATACAGGTGGAATTAAATTTGTCTACCTTCTTGAACTGCGACCCGACGAGAAGAGTAAGTTCCAAAGTGAAAATACTTTATATCATCATTATTTCAAGGTTTTTATTCTGGTGATTGTTAAGATTCTTGCACCAGTCTCCAAATGCCGCAGAATTTTCTGCACGTCCCACTCATGTACTTATCTCATTTTTTCTAGTAACTATTAAGATTCTTACATTGGTTTCCGAATGGTGCAGAATTCCCTGCACGTCCAACTCGTGTCCTTGTCTCACTTCTGCGAGTTCTGGCAGTTTACTTTTTCCTTGCTGTGACAACATTCAGAGTTCACTATAGGTTCATAGAGCTTCGTCTCCTTCCCTCATGTATATAAATGATAGAGCTAAAAAGGGCAATGCTCTCAGCGTTGATTAATCCCTGAAGGATGCGCTATGCATTAGACTTCATTAAACATCGTTAGAGGTGGTTGAAAACATATCTGGTCTATACAGTGACTCACGGTGGCCTCCTGACGTACCGAGTCAGTGCTACTATCCTTCCAGACAAGCCTAGCAGCAATTTGCCTATTCCGGAGTGATGAAAGGCTTGGTGAGCTTAGCACGCGAGGATCCATCTCATATGATCTGCAGGAGCCTATAACCATTACGCTACAAGCTCCATATATATATATATATATATATATATATATATATATATATATATGCATTTTTTTTTGCTATGCGGTGTGCCCGAGACGTGTGTGGTGGTTGATGTTCATCCAGTGTTGATCTAATTAATTTTTAGGAGCATGTCTTGTTGTCTAAGAATAGCGTAGCGAATATTTGGTAAAACAATATAGTAGAAAGAAAGGTGAAAGCACAAAAGATGTTATGACATAATTGAAATATCAGACTTTTCTTCTCAGAGTGCATTTCCCGCCCATTGTTCAAAACTGCATGTTATTACACTCGATCTCTTCACCACAAGTACTAAGAAGGTTGTGTCTTTTCGCAAAAAATTCCAAAAACATGATTTCTACTCGTTTCACTAGGAATCTAATATGTCACTTTAGACTCCGATCCGCCCATCTAGCAGCTTGGAGTATCGAAACGACTCAAATATAGAGAAAGAAAGAAAATATCTCACATTTAGTTAAATGGAACGGAACCGTTTTTAGACTGGGACGGCTTCATCCTTGACGAATCGGAGCTGATTCCAACTGCTCGTGAAACGTGGGAGGGTGTAAAGGTGGTCGCGTCGGCGGTACTGGAACGTATTCAACAACAGCAACCAGAAGCCATAGGTAAGCGGAAGTGATGGGAAGTTTTGGAAATCTTAGATCATATAAATATTTATAACTGCCATAATACAACCGATACCATCTCAGACATAAAATCAAATAGAAGTACAATCATCGACTTCTTATTGTTATAGTTATGACAGCAATCTCTAGCTCAAAAAAATTAATACTAGTCGTCAAAAAGCCTTGGATTTTACCTAAACATTTACTCATGTTTAAAGTTTTGATCATAATAAAAATGCTCTTCATCAAGTTAGTTGAGGTGCAAATCCACTAAAATGAATGGCATACGATTTGTTTTGCAGTTATAACAACAAAAACCTTCCGGTTAAAACGTGTATTAGTTTAATGTACGATAAGTTTTAAGTAATCATCTGAGTGTCATCTTTTCAATACATTTGCTTTTATTTTAAAGCTAGTCCTCCTAATGGTCTTCTACCTCATCATGGCTGGGAGGTACAGCAGTGGGATTCTCCCCTGGCATAGTCTCCAAGCTGAGAAGGAGTCTGGTGTTTCCATCAGCCTAGCTAATAGTAAACCAATACCATGACTGTGACCGTTCTGGTACCAAACTAGTCGCATGGTGGCGAATCTCCTTTTGGTTCATAAGGGCTGCGACTACCTTTGTTGGTGACGATCTGGGGCAGACTTTGACCTGGCTGACCTTGGGACTCCAGGAAACCACAATGACTAAACCAGCAAAATTCCGAAAAAATGGAGATTATACTGGGGCTCGCACAAACAGTGAGGACGTGCCATCCGAGTATCCGACCAAGTATAAAAACGAACAACCTGACTATAAGCTCAAAGGGCGAAATAGCTTTGTGAATCTTGAATGTTTTAATGTGTTCAGAAGCCCCAAAGGCAAAGAGATTTCGTTTTGGTGACGGTACTGAAGGCTCATGTTACGACCTACGTCACGCCTGTAAACGCTGGGTGGCCGAAAGACCTGAACTCTGTCGAACGGTTCCAATATTCATGCGGGAGAATTGCGCCTACTCATGTGGAAAGTGTTGACATTGACTTGTGATCTTATACTTGTACCTTATACTAAACCTTACTGCTAGAAGTGATTAACCGTTTTTCTTAGACGGCAGTGTATAGTATGCTTATTGACTTCCCACGCTTTATTGATCGTAGCCGTTTCAACTATTGTTCCACAACATCATTCGTTTAATATAGCTCTAGGTATTGAGTTGTTAAGAGAGAAAACTACATCCTCATGTTGATGAGAATTCGAGAGCGTAAATTTTCCAAACGATTCAATTCCACTTAATAAAAATTATGTGCAATAGATCTTCCTTAGAAAAACTTTCAAAGAGCTAGTTGCTTTCGTTGGTGAGACATCTACAGGAGCTATTCCACCCGCCAACAAGAACCTTAAAAGCATTTGCTTCGTTAGAGGGCAAAAAAGGTCCAAGTCTATGAATTTAATGGAGCCCCTTCACCAGAAGAAGAAAATATTTTACACAGCATTTATATTAAAATCCCTGAAACAGATATGTCTTTAGGAAATCTGTAGCGGATTTCAATCTAAATTTTGTAATGGCACATTTCAAAGAGCAATAAACTCTATTAATCGAAGTTAAAACGATTAGAATCAACATATCTTCGTTCACAAGAAACAGATTTGTTTGTATCCCTGCCTAAAATTCCAGCCTTCTGGAGGCAATGAGGTCGTTGAAGATAGTTTCGGCCTCGGCTTGGTTCCTGAAGTATTTCTCGTATAGCAAATTGTCGAAGAATTTGAAGTGGTAATTGGTGGGCAAAAGATCTCCCAATAATTGTAGAAGAAGCAGAGCTTCGCAGCCTGTCGTGTTTTTTCAGCATCGGTTACACGACGTGTCGCCGCGTGTTATCGCACAGAAGAACTGGTCCCGTTCTGAAAATCACTAAGGAGCGTAACCGTTGAAGTTTTCTGGCTCATTCCGCCGATTTCCTGGACGTACTTTTCGCAGAAATCTTTCATCCAGATTCAGGAAGCTGTAGTGGATTGAACCAAAAGAGGACCGCCAAATAGTCAACATCACTTTTTTCTTAGTGCCGTTTTGGATTTTTAAGTGCTACGGAGCTTCATAGCGATCTAACCACTGAGCTTTGCTAATGATCGAGGGTTATCGTAGAGGATCCATTTCTCGTTACGCGTTACAACACGGTCAAGAAACAGCTCGTTCTAATTGCACAGAAGAAGCGCCTACGATGCTTTAAAACTGGATTCCTTTGAATGTCGTTGAAATTCAGCTTTACAAATTTCTTTACACATTAGGAAGGTGTCAAGATGTTTGTTTACACAGAGTTCTTACGCCGGTTCTCCAACGCTTGTGGGTCTATTTGCTTTCAGCAAAATCTTCAATTGATCGTCGTCAAAAACAGAGTGAAGTCACGAGCTCCGTGATCCTCAAGGTCAAATTCAGCACGACGTGAACTTCCAAAACCAACTTTACAGTGTGTGTTTGTTAATACTTTCTTAGCGTCATATTTCATTAATATTTCAACCTCTTTGGGCTATGTACGTACCAGTGTGAATTCGTAAAATTATTGAATCTTCAAAATTTCTATTCTGACATCTGATATTCTTGTTTTTAGGATTATTCAAGAACACAGCTTATAAAAAAAAGTTAAAGCTCCCGGCGTTGATCAATCCCTGAGGGATGAGCCTTGCATTCGACCTCATTAAGCATTGTTTGGAGGTGACTGAATGTCTTTATCTTATCTGGCCTTTCCAATGACTCGCGGTGGCCTACCGATGTATCGAGCCAGTGCTGCTAGCCTGGTAAACAAGTCTATTGGCAACGACCCCGGAGGGATGGAAGGCTTGGTGAGTCAGGGGCGCGGAGATCGATCTCACGTGTATGTTGTGGGCCGCCGCTGACCACTGCACCACACACGTCCTTCTAAAGATAAATAAGGAAGAAAAAACGTCTCATGTTGAGAATCAGTGCCTAAAATAAGCTTTGTAATGACATAAAGTAGTACAGTATCCGATTAAAATAGATGTTGCCAGAACACCTATTGGAGTAGAAAAATTATAAGTCGGAAATTAATTTCCTAAAGGCCCAATATTTTAGTAGTAGGTTGGTTAATGTCATTAATGCTTCTTATAATTTCTGTGATACCCGGCAAAGCGCCCGCAATACAACGGAAGAGCTGTTTTACATTGTAACCCGCTTTCACCGACGTTTCAATGAACATGACGTTGAGTTCCTTGGGTTTTCCTTGGCCTTCTTTAGTAGAGACTTGTCTTCTGTTTCCTAAATCGGTTTTATTTCCAACTAACATGGTGATAGCGTCGTTGTCTTCTTCGGTACGAACGTCGTTTATCCATTTTGACGTTTGATGGAATGAGTTCGCATTCGTGATGCCGTACACCACTACAGCCACTGTTGAATCTCGGATGTATGAAGGAATAAGCGATCGAAATCGTTTCTGGCCAGCAGTATCCAAAGTTGGACGCGGACCGTTCTGTTCTCCAAATACATTGCCTTGCTCAAAAAATTAATACCGATGGTTGCCTAGTAGCTGACGCCAAGCGAATCGTACATAAACCGATTGATGAGCGATGTCTTCCCCTCAATTTCTTGAGCGGAATACCGAAATCGGAAGACATGTCGATGGTGATAAACAGCCCAAACTTGGGTAGTTAGACCGCGGATTTTCTTATAAGAGGGATCTCGAGTCGGTAAGTCGTGAGGCTATGTGGCGCGCCTCCGGGTAGCCTATAGAGAGTTAATGGTTAACCAAAAGCGACTTTGCTTCTTTGAGACGCAGGTGTATCTAGGAGATGGGCTCCCTGTTTCCTCTGCGCTGATTTGGCACATACTTCCTGTACTTGCTAGGCGTATCCATGCATGCGTGTGTGGGTGCGTTCTTGCCTATGCGGATTGTATTCTACGAGCCAATTCGGCCAAAAGCCTGCAATCAAGTGACAGGGAAGTACATGGGAGGCGGTTAGGAGGCGTCTCCAACAAATAAGCTCCATGTCCACTCTGGGAGAGCCTGGCAAGCTACCCGTGAGTATACCCAGTTTCCACGTTCAGAGCCCAGCAAGCTACACGTGGGTATCAAAAATGCCAAACACAGTAAAAAAAAAAAAGCAGGCCTCATTCCCATGACCCCGAAAAAGCCCCATTTTCGCATCGTTGGATAGGACGAGTGCGGATAGGCTGCTAAAATCTCAAGGCCAGTGGAAACTGCATGGATTTCAAAGAACTACGGTGACGATCTGAACCTACAATGCACGTACACTTGCATTCGAGACCTCAATAGAAGACTTGATCATGCAAGCAAGAAGGATACAGTAGGGCATCATCGGACTGGCCGTGTCGAGAAGACGCCAGCCTTTCAGCACCGTCTATGACACCGGAGTAGAACTGTTTCTCGGAACATGCGACAGTAGAGGAGTCGGCGGCGTCAGCGTTCTCGTCAACATGAGTTTGTCCACGAACATTGATTCATTCGAACAACTTGCAATCCGAATCGGACGTTTACGATTAGCAAGGTGTGGATCAATTCCGGCTTTGATAATCTTCGTCGTTTACGCGCCGACATCAAATTATGACTAAGGAGGAGTCGAAGTGTTCTACATGAACTTGGAGAAGTTTAACAGAGAAGACCATACATTCTTCAAGGTAATCATTGGAGATTTCAACGTTAAGACGGGACCAAGAAGAACGTCACATTGGGACCCACGGATGAGAATGGAATAAACAGGATGGGCGGTTGTCTGAGTTTATCATGGCGACCACGGTAAACCATGGTAACTCGCAATTCCAGAAGCTCCATCCTCAGCGCTGGACGCGGGAGTCTCCCAATGGAGAGTACCATAACGAAATAGACCACATCATACTGAATAGGTTTTGCCTAACCGATGTCGCTTTTGTCCCAAAATTCTACACGGGATCAGACCATCGTCTCCCTCGTGCAAGGTTCTATTTCTTACGGAAAAGAGAAAAAGCCGCTAAATTTCAAAACCGAGGTCCAAGAACCACCGCAAACTGGGACTTATTCAATTCATTAGTCGGCTGTTGGGAAGATGCCGTTGTCGATAACATAGATGAGGAATGCGATCGGCTCATTCAACATCTTCACATTAGCGCTATGAAAGCTAAGAGTTCAAAAGTCGCCAGGAGACGTCTGTCTCAAAAAATGGTCGAGCTAAAACGCCAGCGTGGAATCGCACGAGCTCAAGGCAACTCGAATTAACGTCTGAACTTGCAAAATAATGCAGACAGGCGATAAAAGAAGATCTTAAAGAGAGAAGAGCAGCACTAATGGTTAAAGCTGAAGAAGCTAGGAAAAGCATTCGCAAGGCCCATTGAAACTTGGCCAATTACAAGACCAAAATGATTGCACTCCAGCGCCCAGACGGAGCAGTCACAGCGTCCAGAAAGGCAATGGAGAAAATCATTCTCAAATACTACTCAGATGGCTTCGATAGCTACGTCCACCTCCCGTTATGTGAAATAAAGTAGGATGGATATGTTGTGCTACCGGTTCTCCCTTCCGAAATCCGATATGCCGTTTCGTCAGTGAAAAATTGGAAAACTCCAAGTTCTGACAGAATAACACCAGAACACCTGAAGAACTTTCCGCCAGTCCTCGTAAACACATGGCTCGGCTCTTCATACGTTACCAGCATGAGTGCAAGGTGGACTCAGTGGAAGACCAGCATGACCGTGTTATTGTTCAACAAGGGTGACATACACGATATCGGCAACTATCGCCCAATCTGCTTACTGTCTGTCGTCTACAAACTTTTCACTCGCGTCATGCGTCGTATGCGTCAGAAACCTGGTCGCTGCGTAAATGGGATGAAAGGTCACTCAGGGTTATCGAACGCGCAGTCGAAAGACGATGCTAGGAGTATCCCGTTTCACACAAGTAAGGGATGGGATCCAAAGCTCCGATCTGCGTCAACGATCAAAAATCAAAGATGCCGTTCTGTGCGCCGTACAGTCGAAGATAAAGTGGGTCGCACACGTAAAGCGTGTTAATAACCGTTGTACAAGAGCCGTCAGTAACTGGATTCCTCAGGATGTTAAACCCACTGCAGGTAGACCACCGACCCGATGGTCAGAGTTTTTTGCAAAGAGCCTTGAAGAAAGATATGATGCTCAACGAGTCCCTAGAGCCAGCAGAACCCACTGGAATACTCTTACACGCGAAAAATGGAAGATTTAATGACCCCGCTCGAGTCACTCGACGATCAAGGGGACTACAGGTGATACAGGTGACAGGTGATGTAATTTCTACGTAGTGAATCTGTTCAGTGAGGCTTTTCTTTTTCAGTTAGCATAGAAGGGCATTTTATTTAACAATGTAAATTTCGATAAGGGGATTCATTTACTTTTAACGTATTTTCTCTTTCATTCGATTTCATCGAAAATTTGCTCCTTCCCAAAAAGTTTGTACATGTAACAAAACTTCAGGAGAAACATCAAGAAAGACGGAAAGAGAATAATCTATGCGCTCACCACAGCTTACTGAGAATGACCGGTTTCTCTACCTTTAATGGATGAAGGCTGATTCCAGTGCTAAACTTAAGTCACTAGATAGGTGCAAATGTGAGTCGTCTTGGTACCAGATGCTGGGTTTGCACCACCCAGCTATGTATACTGGCTGTGTGTCAATGGGTGGCTTGAAATAGCGTTTTGCTACTTTTGCTTGACGAACTCTGTTGATATTGATTAACATGGTACTCTGTAGCCTCCTAACGGTTTATCGCCTCATCGTGGCTTGGAGGTGTTTCTGGGTGCCGGACTGCGACGTACAGCGAGGGATTCATCCACCTGGTAGGATCTCTCAACTGAGGAGTCTGGCGTTTCCATCAGAAAACACAGCTAAGAGTAGACCACTACCATGGTCTACCACTGTCCTGGCATCAAAGTCGCATGGTGGTAAATCTCCTCTGATCCACAAGGGTTGCGACTGCTTGTGGTGGTGAAGACCTGGGGCAGACTTGGCAAGGCTGTACTCGGGAGTCCAGGGAACCATAATGGCTTAACCAGCAAATCTCCGAAAGATAAAGATTATGCTGAAACCCGAAGAATCAGTAAGGACAGCCGTTCAAATGTCAAGTATCAAGTAAGTACTTTGTAAGGTTTCGATCCTCTTAATTAGTTTATTAACCGTCGAAGACTTGTCGTCCCTTTGAGGTTGGCTAAATTATGCTGTTACACTGATCGTTATATCGTACCATAACCGGATGTACCATACTAAAAAATGAAGAGATTAACCTTTTTATCTCTATATACAAACGAGGCTATGACATACATTTACTGAAGTCAACCAAGTGAAAAATTACATGTTTGGCACAAAAAGAAGCCCATATTCATGGATATTGCTCCCACGCTATGGAAATATCGAAATGACCACCAGAAACGCGAAATTATGATAAACTCAAATAAAGTTGGATTCCACTACATGGGATTGGCAGAGTATTTAGGATTCCAGAAAGAGTATGGTGATGAACAACTAGAGTGGCATGCAGTTAGCTAATACAGTCCCTTCCTATAAATAATTCTCTACTAAGCAAATACTTCAGGGTGCAGTACTTGTTCGGAAATATACGATACAGCAACGTGTTAATTAATCGGCTCTGTTCAGTTTTATTCAGATAACCAAAATGGATGGACGTTCATGGCGTGTGCAACATAGTTATCGATTTGAACCGTGTGTATAAACAGAATGGACGTTATATTATCATAATATTCATAAATAACACCCACTAATACAAGTCAATGGAGCCTGTATAATGAAATCATATGAGCATAAGTAACATTTTTGAAAGTAGCTGCTCCACCGGCATTATAAGACAGAATGAATTCTGAGCGTAACCGTACCGCGCTGCGGTATGTCTGGGAGAATTCATGTTACGGATTTCTTTGCTGGTCAAAGCGTATCTGTTTCAAAAAATTTTGCTTTTAGCTAGTTAGTAAATGCTATGCTCCAGGGCTTGTACTCTCTTTGGGTCCAACGGCCGGTTTTACCTGGATTGGATTCGAAAACGATAACACCGATCGTCCCAGTTCCGCAGCAATCTGTAAAGTGATCGAGTTAAAATGCGGGGTTTTTTGAAACCAAATTACTGGCTGTGTTGATAGCATTCGTAGTTTCTTTTTAATAAAATGACCCTAGAAAATAAGCTTATTGATAAAAATCAAAAGTGACACCGATCAATACTTCGACTTTACTCCATCGCATCGATAGTAATGTTTTACACATAAAGTCGAAAAAATGAAAGTGTTCGTTTTTCATGATGAGACTTACGCTTTCATGCTTGAGTTTAGCATATTGTTGATTATATAGATCATATATAAAGATATATTTACAATGGTATTATCATAAACGACAATAATCTCTTTTCGCCAACCTTGTGTGAACTGCAAAGCGTGTCACGAACTAGAGTGTATAACCACCTGTAAAAGAATGATCAGTTAATGAGGACCAGCTAAGTAACATATACCATCGATTGGCAACAGCTTTTACCAAATAATATGACCAATGGTGAACCACGTGGCGATATTGTAACCAATATAGCTGAGTAATTCGTAGACATTGGACCCATTCGTCTTCAGCACCTCAGTCACTTGCGTTGTCGTGTATTGCAGAACAAGGCGTGCAACGAAATCCTACAAAATGAACAAGATAACAGCTAATACCGTAGAATAAGGACTGGTCCTAGCGATTCTGACTCAGCTCTTTGAGGTGCACAATCTCGGCAATCTCACAAGATGAAATTTTAAACAAAGACCTGGAGAATAACAAGCAGTTCTGGTGACTCTAATTCAATATGATGAGATGCACAATCTCGACAGAAGATTCTCCACTGCCGGTGCACACTTCATTTCATTTCGTCAAAGCTTATTAGAAAACAAGATGGTGGTGCAGTGGTTAACAGCTTAACAGTAGAGTATCCACTTCCCATAGAATTTCTACTACGGACTACAATGATGCAGGTCTATATGTATTTATGGCAATGCTCAAATATCAGTTGCAAATAGCATCAGTACAGCATACTGCCAGCAACATTCGAACTTATTCCTGGAAAACTGTGTGGCTTCACTACGCTGTCCACTTTGCTATCCTAACATGACCAGTTATGGGCTTCGAAATAGATCGAAGGGAGATTTTCAACCTTATCAACCTAGTGTTTTTTCAGAATGGTTGCAAATTCCAGGATATTTTAGCAAATAGCTTGGAATTGAGTTGCAACACCGAATTTTTGTTCTTAAATGATTCTGTATAGCGCGACATTTTAAAGGCACTACACGACAGTTGGATGGAAATTAATAGGCTGCGACTAAGAATTAGCAACAAATGGGGAAGGAGGACGGAAATTTGCATATTAAAGAGCATCAATAGATGAGTATTCTGATCAGCTTTGATGTCACACCTCAATCGATTCCGGATGTGTGAAAAAAAGGAGAACAATTTCAAAGATGATCCTTTAAAGTTTTTACTTCACAAAAAATCGTTTTAGAACAAATAGGTTAAAAATCGTGCCTGTGTATTCTGATAAACTGACGGTAAATCGTAGTGGTCGATAATACCGGGATAGGACACCGTTTGACAAGGGTACGGATTTTTCCTGAAAAGGAATGAAAGGGAATTTAAATCGCAAGGACAAAAAAGTGTTTAATTGGTTAAAACGGTTATGATCAATTTATATTTATTCTACTGTAAACTGAAATAAGTGCCTGTAGGCACTGCATCGGCGTAAACTAAGTATTTTGCAATAGATAATAACGTTTGCTAGCGTTTGACTTCCTGTTCCAGTTACCACTATTTTTCTCAATTCGTCCTTTAGGTAAGACAAAAGCATGAAAGATAAACCTTCTAGCTTTAATCAAACCATAGGAACACACATAGCACTAGGCATCGTAGAGTAGCTAGATGCATACTTGTCCTATACAATGACTTGTAGGCTCCCAAAGCCTTCCATCATGTGGAAGGATTCCCAGAAAACCCTGATGCCAATTCCCCGACCCCAAAAGGATCAGAGACCTTGTTAAACTTAAGCTCCCTATTAAACCAATGGTATTACATGACACTGTGCTGCACGACTGCAAACGACTGTGCTGCATGCTTCCTGCCTTCCGGGGAATTCCATAAAATCCGACGACAATTACAGAACAAGACAACTGAGGCCTACATATTCGCTGACTCAAACTGGACAGCTAAGGACGACTTGAAGCCGCTTATTTGTGAATTAATACATATGATTTACAAAGCATTCTATTGTTGTCATGTATTAATCGCTATTAGAGAAAGCAATAAGACGTTTCAGATTACCTTCGACAATACGAAATATCTGCAGCACCGAGCATATCTTTCGGCACTGGCTCCAGCCATGACGACGGACGTGCCATGTGCACATACGGTCTAGCACATGTCTCATACTGGTCGAGTGTACATACTTGAGTGGAATTCACTCGTAGAGAAAAATCTCTTAAAGATATTTCACTGACTCGTGTGTGGTCATAAGGACTTTTTCTTTGGACTAACCAGTCGGCAAATATTAAATGATGAACTGCTATGATAAAAATTAAGAACAAAAAAATAATACCCTTGCAAGACTCGTGGAAATCAATAGGAAAAGATTATCCGATGGTATTGCAATTCATATAACGAATAAACCTTGCTCATAAAGATAAAAAACACTTCTAACCTGAATCTATCAGTTTCATACGGAATCATCTCGGCTAACAAAGGGTGGCAACCACAGTATTGCATCGAAATCTGATAAGAAGTTTTGCTCTTGTTTTAGTTCATTTCCACAAAATTCATTCGTCTTACTTCACATCTATATCGCTTAAGATTTAAAATTGGAAAAATCCTTTTGTATTGTGAAAATGAAGCAATCTTCTCTTACCATAATCACACACATCAGTATGTTCGTTTCATTTCTAGCAAGAGCATTCTTATCTGCTAATTCGGCGTCGCTCAAAGAACTGCCGCAAAGTTTACGACGTAAATCGACTCTCTTCTGAAATGAAGTAATTCTGAGAATTATTCTCGCCACTGAAATAGCGCGAATTCCTTTTATAGGTGACTGCGTCATCGCAGTAAGGTTTACTTTAGAAATAAAACTGTCATCATTTGCGTTCAGGTGGCCATTCGGTAGGGCAACCCTAGTTTTAATAGAGGTCGGTGAACTTCTATTCCAAACAGCAACTATAATTTAGCTCTCTATAGGGGCTACCAAACAAAATAGAGGTTGGTAGCGTAAGTTCTTTTTTATCAGAAATGATGGGAGACTACTTAATCACTATGACGCAATGAGTGCTTCGTATTCTCATGACTCCATTAAAAGAAGAAAAGCGGGAGGACTGACTTCCAACTAACCTCTGCAGTGATCAAGAACTTGATGTGTTCATGATAATTGTCGCAACGCTCATGTTAGCCATTACCTTTGAGCTTTGTTATGAAAACCAGTGGGTGTTTCTTAACAAAGTTTTAGATATGGGTAATGAGTATTCCATAATCTCATCAGTAAGGCAACGTATTAAGTGTTTTCTAGTTTCATGCATTGGAGAATACGAATCTTGGCGAAACAGTAGCCATTTTGAAACAAGCATTGTATTAACAAGGGCGAGTCAACTCATTAAGAACATGGCAACCATCCTCTCCTTTGAAGTTGGTTGTTGTCTATGCTGCGGCGGATAAACATTCTCGTTCAATATAATTCAGCTATACTTTGAAAGACTTAAGGGTAAAGCCTTCGACGTTGACCAAGAGATAAAGTGCTCGATGTTGATCAGTGCTCGAGGGGTCGTGCATGCATCGGACTTCAAGCATCATGGAGGTGATTAAATGAATACGTGGCCTACAAAACGAATTGCGGTGGCCTACCGATGTAGTATATCGACGATTTTATTCCTCCAGACAAATTTGGTATCAATTTACCAATCCCGAAAAAATCGAGTTCTTGCTGAGTCCAGCGCGCGGAATCGAAGCAGGTACCGATCTATTGTATATTACAGGGCATCAATCCTTCTGTGGACGTGAGTAAAGGCGAATGTGGTGTATGCCTGCCATTACACCTTCATTGACTGGATGCTTGCGAAAATACTCTGTACCAGCCACCACTGTGAATAATAAGGTGACGGTCAGGTGTGGGTTGGCTCGGTGAGATTATACAATTTGATTATAAAGCCTTTTTTCAAGACGATATCTATACCTCTTTGTGTATCTTTATATGAATACCCTTCTTGTCAAGTAGTCGTATCGGATTCTCTAGTTGATTCACAATGGTCATGATATCGTTCACGTTCTCCTTTAAATAAATATCAATTCCAGGATGAATTGGAGTAGTCTGCTGCGAATACCACGAATTACGAGACATCTGCAATACAGATCAATATTAGCTTTCAACTGTAACTATAAAGGCTACTGATAGTTTATCCCACAATCATGCTATGCGTTAACTTGACCTACTGGTTCCCAGTCACTCTAGAGGAAGCCTAATTTAAAAATAATCCAACTGCTATTGTCAACTTTACAATCAGCCAGAACATTCTCGAATTAAGCGAAATCACACGCAACCTGGAACGTCAATGAGAACTGCTGCATTGGTTGAGATGAATCCTGGCTCATATAACGATCATAGAACACCCAGCACAAGCCGTTAGTGGTAGCGACTTTGTAGATAACATTTTTGCAACATTCGTAAGCTTGAATGTTTCTCTCCTGGAAACAAAGCTATCGGAAACAGTGTTAGAAACAAAATCTTCACAGAATGCAGGAATTTAAAATTAAATGAGAGGATCGTATCAAAAATACTTTGCTAGACAGATTGCAAGTATTTGTCTTTCAGTAACATCACTCTTTGAGAAGACTCAAAGAGGAATGAACCAAAGAACTTCAGATTGAGCAAAAAGTTCGACACAAAGCTTTCAAAAAATCTGTAACCTCCGTGAGAATGGTTGAACTGAAAACTTCCGCAGGCCATTGATGGAGAAATAAGAGAGCATAGGCTTTTCAAATAAGATAAAATTTGTATTCTTTCTTGATAAGCTTGCACGAGGTTGATAAATATATTTATTTTCGGCTAACGTTTCGACGTCTTCGTCTTCCTCAGAGCCGGTGATCCGAGTCGATGGTCCATGCTTGTTGTTCGCCTCGACGTTGCGTCTTCGCCTTCCTGTCGAGCCAGATCTTCCTCAGCGAGCCATCTTCTCGAATGAGGCATCCTCACTCAGTGATGCCCTTTTATACACGATGCTGATGGTGGATATATAATGACAATGTCCGGTGGTAACAACTTGTATTTCTTCCGGACATACATCATTGCGCACATCGTGCAGAGGTCGGTGTATTATCAGCTAGCACAAAGCGTAGTAATATTTCGAAACCGACCTTCCCTAAACCTCGGTGTGACTAATCAATATGTATTCTTTCTTCGAGAAGATGTCTCACTGAGAAAGATCTGGCTCGACAAGAAGGCGAAGACGCAACGTCGAGGCGAACAACAAGCATGGACCATCGACTCGGATCACCGGCTCTGAGGAAGACGAAGACGTCGAAACGTTAGCCGAAAATAAATATATTTATCAACCTCGTGCAAGCTTATCAAGAAAGAATACATATTGATTAGTCACACCGAGGTTTAGGGAAGGTCGGTTTCGAAATAAGATAAAATTGGTGAACACCGTAAAACACTGCTTTAGGAAGCCCAATACTACGGTAAACTACAATATCGTGGTCAACTACTGTTTCTAGATCTCAAATGCCCATGTTCAACAGAACGTTTATTTTACAACATGGTTACCAAAGTAGAGATTCCCTTAAGCATTTCCACACAAAAATTCCAACTAGAATTGAACTATCTTAACTCTTTTATTTACTGCCCTTTTCTTCTTAATGGCAGTGTATGTTGTGAAATATAACTCGTATGAAGTGCTGAGATATTTGCAAAACTCCGGACCACAGGTGTATGCAATGGAGAACGAACACGCTCTGTTGTCCTTACCGGGGAGCAGCGCACTTCACCACTACACCATCCGGGTCCTTCGCTTTGCATGTATCTCAGCTAGTTCTATCGATCTTTTTTTTTGCCATCAGCAATCATCCGTCAACGGCAAAAATGGTAATGCTCTCAGCATCAGCAAATATCTCAGCACTTCATAGAATTGAACCAGTTCTGGAAATCATAGCACAGTTGTTCTCACAAAAATGAAATTGTAAAGCAGAAAATTTCCACACGGTCGAGGAAAGCTAGCGAATGCATGCGGTGAAAATACGGGAGCTCAATGGGAAGAGTTTCTCACAGTCACATAGAAAAACCTGAACGAAACTGCAGCAAAAAGGATAAAGGATAAAGATCAGTTCGACGTAGATCAGTCCTTAAGGGATGCACCATGCATTCGATTCCATTAGCAGCATCGTGAAGGAGGCTGAATTCATATATGGACAATATGACTTTCGGTGGCCTACCGATGTATCAACTCATTGATTTGGGTCTGCCAAACAAGTAGAGTACCAATTTTCCAAACTCAGAGTAATGGGACTTGGTTAACACAAGGCCAGGATCGAACTAAAGACCACATTTGTATTATGAAGAGTCTCCAGCCTCTGCTCTCAACGCGCTGTTTAAGTCAGAAATATCCAAGTTAAATGGCAATTGTACTGGAACACACATAACTTCTTAGAAGATCGTGAAAACGGGCAATTAAAGTCAACAATTAAGCATTTTAAATTTTTTCGCACCTGATCCTTCATTTTTGGTTGAATTCTAGTTTAAAAATTGAAAACAATAAAAATCATTGTCATGTGTTTAAAAAAGAATGTGATTTCATCAAGAGAACAATTTTGGCTTGAAAAGCAAAACCACCTCCTCCAACGTATAATTTTTAAAAACTTTATAATCACAAAAAAAATATATTTTTTTTATTCTAAAAATAAATTTCAAAAAATTCGAAACCTAAAAAGGCTCTTAAAAGATAAAATCGAGACCCTTTAGAATTTAAACGTCTTCAGCAACGCCGTTGATGATCAAATATTCCACCGTGAAAAATATGCGAGGGTTTTGAGTCTATGAATGCTTTGTTCGCATTGTTCTCTTGTCACCAGCCCCAGAAGAGGATCACTGTTAGCTGTTGCTCATTCGTCAATGTCATTTAGCTGCCAACTAACACTCCAATCATTTTCTATGCCATGGCAAAATCGGAAGAGCTACTCTCCTCAAAAAAATTTAAGGCAAAGGATCCCATACGGCAAGTGGTAGAGTAATAGAATTTCGTGAGATATCGGTACCTTTTTTCACCTCTGAGTTTACGAAACTGAATCAGATAAAATGTGATAGAAACTGCAATTTTCTAGAAACGTTGCCGCCGAACTTTTGACTGGATCACTAAAGTTAATGAAAGCAACGACACTCATGTAATTCAACTCGACTCGAAAACTTAAAAAAATGGAAATTATTCCGAATATTACATACCTTGTAACTGCAGCTATTGATCACACTCTGACACATGTATTCCATCTGATTAATGCTCTGATTACGATTGTTCTGCGGCAAATATTGCAACAAGATCGTTTGCCCTGAAAACGGCTATCAAATAACGAGAATATATAACACTTAGGCCCCGAGGTGACTGGGTTTTCATCCTTATATGGGGACGGGGCGGTTCTGTCATCATAAACTGATTTCACTTCACTGATTTTATAATGATGCTGAAATAATTGCAAAATTCTGGGCGGCAGGTGTCTGCTGTGGGGAACGAACGCGCTATCACCCTTTCGGAGGATGACGCGTTCATCACCACACCACGCGGGTCCTTCTTTTCACCTTTGTCTCGGCCGTGTCATTGATCTATAACTGCTATCAGTATTCAATGAACATGTTATCAGTAACCTAAAAAATTCTAGAAGAATCATTCATTGTCGTCTCACCTGCATTCAAGTAGGTATGCGATAGTCTAACATAGTCCGGTTCATCTCTTAATGATGGGCGTGCCCACTCAAGAAGATATCTGCAAAACAGTCATATAGTGAAAACGACATGAGTCACACATGACTTGGATGTTGCCGAAATGACTAAACCTTTCAACTTAAAACCAACAGAAATATTTAACCTTACAGAGTAGACTTTACCTATAAAAGAAAATCACTGAAGTCCGACGATCCTTGTGAACAACGTATAACGCTTTTTATTTTATCAAGATGAAATTACGTCTTCTTAAAAGCATACTTCTTTTTTTGCGTGCTTCAACCAAGACTCATATTTCCAATAGTGAAGTGCTTCAACACATCGTATTTAATCCACCAAACGTTGTGATGTTCGCAGTGCATGCTTAATGTTTCCGGTCAGAGGATTTCTGTTAAAGAATCTTAGATTCCCAGTTTAAAACTGATTTAAAATGCGGAAAAGTTTCTTATAGAACTCTGTAAAGTTCTCAACCACCTAGGCGTGTCAAAAACAATCATCTCCACGATTATGCCACTTAACTGTATATGTAGATGTTCAAAAGTGCTAAAGGTGCAGTTTCCACGGCATTCCAGACTCATTGAAGCCTCAAGTAACGTTTACGTTATAATTGTTGAATTCCTCAGCAAACTTATTATCATCTGTTTTATTTTGCATAACCCTTCATCTCATATACTGTGCGGGCGCCATGACTTCTTGCATTCGATTCGTTTTCCTGGTGTTTATTGTCCACAAAGGTTTTCGAGCACTTTGCGTGTTGTTTCCACTGCTACCTGAGGATTTTCTTTTCTTCACGAATGTTGCAGAATGTTAGTTGATACGATTCTCCTTGGAATCGTAGAGAAAAACTAGCTAAGAGACATTCCCACGTGGATGGGAGAGCGTCGACAGGGAGTCGAATCAGCATATTGCCAACAGATCGACTGCATCACTAACAACTGTGTTACCACCCATCTCTTCCACAAATTTATTCTCTCTCAACTCTAAGAGAAGCTGTAAGTACAACGCTCAACTATAGTTGATTCGGAATGTGGATCTACATGCTGAGACTTCGCCGTCTTCAACTCTACTGAGCGGAGAGCACTTTTTTTATTACTTTTCTGCTAGAAGGTTCTTCATCTTTTTTCTCTTCCTCAGTCCTTCGCTCTTCTCCTCGCATTTGGCTTACATATACAGTAATAAAAATTTGATAGTTAGTTGCTTTTTTCTAGTTGAGTCTCTAAGCAATGCTACTGGTAGACATTAGTGCTCTCATTTCCTAATCGTAACTTTTTAAAGACACCTCTCAACGGTTTACGGCCCCATCGCGGCCAAGAGGTGTTCCTGTGTCTACGGCTGCGATGTACAGCGTGAGTATTCGCTTTACCTGCACGGTCTCCGAAGCTGAGGAGTCCGGCGTTTCCATCAGAAAGCTCAGCAAAGGGTAAACCATTACCACGATCCACCACCGTCCTGGTATCAAAGTCGCATAGTGGTAAATCTCCCTCTGATCCATAAGGGCCGCGGAGCCCTGTGGTACTGACGACCTAGGGAAGACATTGGCTAGACTGACCTCTTGACGCCAGAAATCCACAATAGTTTAACCAGCAAGACTCCAAAAAACAAAGGAATTATGTTGGAGACCGCACAACCAGTGAAGACGGACCATCCAAGTAACCATGTAAATTTAAAGACAAAGTCCTTTTTTTCGAAAAGCAATCTTTTATTATTTCTCCCATTGCTTTAAACGCTTTCTGACGTTTCCCAGTTTTTATGAATATGAATTATGCCTTATGTGTAGGCTATATTTTTAAGTTTTGTTTTGCAATTACTAAACTTCTACAATAGAATTAGTTAACGACCGGTCGACGAATCCCCATCAAAGTTTTTACATACCGTATTACTGGATCTTGACGAAGATCCCTGTTCACCGAGTCCGTACCATCCTGAGAGAATGGCATACGATTACAGATGATAATGGCTGGTAGAGAAAGTGGTGAGCCATCAATGCTGAAAAATGACACTTACAGGTTATAAAATGTTCGATAAAAATCATTCTGGTTTTTGAAATAATTGCTCTATACGTGAAAGCATAGAGTGCACCCAAGATTAGACCTAACACCAGCTTTGATTTGCCATTTGCTCATCCTGTTGTCGCGTTTTCCTGCCTCGTGTGTGATCATTTCACACCTCCGTTGATCTCAGACTTAAAAATAGCTTCTTTATTCTGTTGTCACTAAATCTAGATATTCTAAAAATCTAAACTAAATATTACAATTTTAACTTATTATTTTCTGCCTACTCTTTTTTTACATGACAAGGTATATTGCGAAATATAACTTCAATGATGCTGAGATATTTGCAAAACTCCGAACCGCAGGTGTCTGCGGTGGGGAACGAACGCGCTATTGTCCTTTCCGGGGAAAAACGCGTTCACCAAAACACCATGCGGGTCCTTCGTTTCGCCTGTCTCTCAGTTAGTTCTATCGATCTTTGCCACAGCAATTACCCGTCAGTGAGATTGGTCTGGAGGGCCCAAATCGGCAACGAACCCAGTTGAGCTGAGGCTGTAGTTATAAACACAATTTTAACTTATTATCTTCTGCCTACTCTTTTTTTAAACGCGAACGATGAACGCGTTACTCTCCGGAAAGGACAATAGCGCGTTCGTTCCCACCGCTTAAACCTGCGGTCCGAAGTTTTGCAAATATCTCAGCATCAGTGAAACTAAATATTACTTCTATATCTGCGCTAACACCAGAAAAAGGGTAAGTAAAATCTCTATTCCACTTTACCACTCAGTAGAGTAACTCATTCTGGTCCACTCACTCGATAAGCACTAAGACGACGGCAACATTAATAAGAGTGCCTCTGTGTTAATAGTTTTTACAAGAGAGTAGTTGTTAATTGCTGACTTGGCTCTTAACCCCCAACTACTTTGAACAACCTTCATATAACTGATTTCAAAATTTTGGCCCAGGTGACATGAAGCATACAATCTGCATCTCCCAAACACAACCACTCTCCGTATTTGAATGTATCAGAGAGTGTAAGTCAATATGGCACAACATGGGCATATAAGGAGTTCTCTGAATCCACCTATATATGCAAAGGTGACCTTATTTCACAGCCACAACCTGAGTAGGAGCCGTGAAGCCTCATGACTACTTGGACCCACTCAGTGTTGCTGCTGAACGTAAATGGATTTTGCATACTAATACACTAAATCCTCGCATAATATTGTTCCATTGGATAAATAAAGGATGAAGGACGAAACGTTCGGCGCTCTCTAATCCTGACAGTTGCGCCATTCATTCAACTTAATGGTCACTATGGTGGTTGAATGCATATCTGTACAATGACTCGCGCAGTGGCCTGCCGATGCATCAAAGTCAATGATGCTATCCTCCAAGATAAGTCTGGTACCGATTTCCTCATTCTGAAGGAGTGACAGCTAGTGAGCTCGACGAGGGATCGTCGGGTGTTGCTACTGATTAACAGCGAGACAGAACACGCTGGCTAAAAACCTTTAAATAACGTAAGAATAATCCAAGAAAAAACTTACGTTTTGATTTGTTCCTTTTCAGTGTCTTCTGTTATCCTGAAGATGAAATACAATGATTGCAGGACGAATAACACTGAGCATAGAGAGACTAGAAAAACAATCACAAGAGTGTTGCAGATTGCCTTGCAAATCATTGTTACAGTACTTTCTTGGGATAATTTTCTGAAATTGCTTAGTATTGACGAAAGATTGCACTAAACAACCGCGCGGCAGTAGAGCAACTTGTGGAATCCTTCTAGGGAATCTAGCGAATAGAATTCCGTGGTACGGTCTCGTTCAATCAGAAACTTTATTAGTAATAGCAGTTACTAAGAATCAGTAATGAATTTAAAGGAATTTAAGAGAAGAAATGGGAAGTTGGATATGAGAACTACGGAAAGAAAAACAAAACGTTTTTCGGAAAAAATGGATGAGACAGAATGCTATTATGACAGATGTTAAAAGTTAGTTTAAAAGATGTTATAATGTTGAATATGCAATTGGCCACAAAATATGTTTAAAAACCATCACATAAGAAAAGCATTCCCAAAATGTCAAAGAAAAAAAGAAAGATGAAGAAACCAAAGAGAGGGGAAAAATTAGAATATTGATTTAAAAGAAATGCAGGCATTTGTGAAAGCACAGATTCGTTCCTGTCCGACGAATCCCTGTTTTTCTCCTCATTTTCGGCTTCCCTCTTTTTAGATTTTTAGCGTAGCAAATGAATAATCCGACTTCAAAAGCAGAATAAATCAACTTTTCTCAAATGTTCACTCAACTACGATATTATGCGTATGAAATGATGAGATATTTGCAAAACCCCGGACCGCAGGTGTATGCAGTGGGGAATGAACACGCGCTGTTGTCCTTACCGGGGAGCAGCGCACTTCACCACCACGCCATCCGGGTCCTTCGATAGAACTAGCTGAGAGATAGGCAAGACGAAGGACCCGGATGGTGTGGTGGTGAAGTGCGCTGCTCCCCGGTAAGGACAACAGCGCGTGTTCGTTCTTCACTGCATACACCTGCGGTCCGGAGTTTTGCAAATATCTCAGCATTTCATACGAGTTATATTTCGCAACATACCCTGCCATTAAGAAAAAAAAGGCAGGTTTTATCATGCTTTTTATTCCTACAACTTTTCTTCAACAAAAAATCAAACTTTCCAATTGTAGTCCAATCCAATTCCAAAAGTTACCAATATGATTTCAACTACAGTCTCGGCTTAACTGAGGTCAATGCCGATTGTGCATTGTGATTGCTACCGAGATCAATCCCGTTGACGGGTGATTGGATTGCTGTTGCCGCTGTTAGACAGAACTAGCTGAGAGACAGGAGAAACGAAGGACTCCCATGGTGTGGTGGTGAGCGCGTTAGCCCTAAAAAAAAGGTAGTAACTTGTTCGATGCCCACCGCAGACACTTCGGTCCAGAAGTTTGCAAACTCATTCAAAACAATTATCGAACATGACAGGCATCTTGCATACAAATTCCAAGTTGTTAACGTCGAACAAAGACGTCGTAACTATTCGCCACTAGTTACCGTATTGGTTACTGTAACCCACTATGGGAATGCCGACCAAAATATCTAATCAGTGCGATTTTTTAGCGAATCAACTCAACGAAAACAAGCATATCAGTGTTAATATCCACTGTTCAATTAATAAGACCTAATCCTCAACTCCGTTCGAGAGCCTGAAGTGATTCCCATTTACGTGAAATTAACGCGGCTCAAATAGGTATAAACCTCGCAAACACGCTTCTACTAATGAGCATCTATTCAACATCCATATTCAAATTCCACTCATTGGTCTGATCACCTTCTTATTAAATACAACATTCATGTTGCTAAATATCTTCAGCTGCACAGTTTTTATATTTGTTGTTAAACCAAATGTGCCTCCTTTTTGCAATCATTACTTGTGCATTCCAAATTCGAACACCTCACAACCCGAATTGGACGTTTACGATTAAAAAGACGTGGATCAATACCGGTTTTTGTAAGGTTCGTCGTTTATACGCCAACACCAAACTATGACGAAGAAGAAGACGAAGCGCTCTATATGGACTTGGAGAAGTTTTACAGAGAAGACCATACATTCTTCAAAGTCATCATTGGAGATTTCAAAGCCAAGATTGGACCAAGAAGAACGTCTGAGAAACGTCACATTGGTACCCACGGTTTAGAATGAAGCGAACAGGGTGAGCGGCTATTTGAGTTTATCATGGCGACCAAGACAATCCATGGTAACTCACAATTCCAGAAGCCCCACCCTCAACGCTGGACGTGGGAGTCTCCCAATGGAGAGTACCATAACGAAATAGACCACATCATAGTGAATAGAAGGTTTTGCCTAACCGATGTCGCTGTTGTCCCAAAATTCTACACGTGATCAGACCACCGTCTCCTTCGTACAAGATTCTACTTCTCGCGAGAAGGAAAAAATGCTACCAAATTTAAAAGACGAAGTCCCAAAACTACTGTTAACTGGGACCTATTCAACTCATTCGTTATTACGAAGATACCGTTGTCGATAACATCGACGAGGAATACGATCGGCTCATTCGACATCTTCATGTTAGCGCTATGAAAGCAGAGAGTTCGAAAGCCAGCAAGAGAGGTCTGACTCAACAAACATTCGAGCTGATTCGCCAACTTGAAACCACACGAGGTACGTGCAACTTACATCTGAATTTGCCAAACAATGAGGACAAGCGATGAAAAAAGATCTTAAAGAGAGAAGAGCAGCAGTAGCAGTCGAAGCTGCAGAGGCTGCGAAAAGCATTCGCAAATCCCACTGAAGCTTCGCCAATTACAGGACCAAGATGATTACACTCCGGCTCCCAGACGGAACAGTTATAGCTTCCAGAAAGGCAATGGAGAAAATCATTCACGAATGCTACTCTGATCTCTTCGATAACCACTTCCACCTTCCGCCATATGAAATAAAGGAGGATAAATATGTTGTATCACCGGTTCTCCCTTCCTAAATCCGACATGCCATTTCGTCGGTGAAAAATTGGAAAACTCCAGGTCCGGACAGGACAACACCAGAACACCTAAAGAACCTTCCGCCAGTCCTCGTAAACACACTGGCCATGCTCATCACACGCCACCTGTCTGAATGCAAGGCCTCTATTCAACGGAAGACCACAAAGATCGTGCTAATGTTCAAGAAGGGAGACCTCCACGATATCGGCAACTACCACCAAATCTGCTTGCGGTTTGTCGCCTACAAACTTTTCACTCGAGTCATCCTGAACAGAATTGACAGAACACTAGACGAAGGACAGCCATGTGAGCAAGCAGGGTTTCGAAAAGGATTTAGTACGATGGAACACATCCACACGATAACAAGGCTCATTGAAGTATCATGAGAGTACAAAAGACCGCTCTGTCTCACTTTCATCGATTTACAGAAGGCCTTTGTTTCAAATGAGATAAAAACAGTCATGGAGAGCCTTCATAGTCAAGGAGTCTCTACTCAGTACATGAAGATTCTTCGTAAGCTGTACAAAAATTTCACAGCCAAGATATCACCATTCTACAACGATATTATCATAGGCGTGAAAAAAGGAGTCAGGCAAGGCGAGACCATCTCGCCGGAATTATTTACCGTTACCATCCTGAACGTCATGCGAACATTGGAATGGGATAATATGGGAGTGAAAATCGAAGGTAAAGTAAGTACTACCAATAAAATAAAGATAATCTCACAAAAATATGTTATCTACATTTCCAGTGCTTAGTTCTCCGAGTAGAATCAATCAATTGGCAGTTACATCATTTTCGCTTTGCTGATGACATCGTCCTTATAACACTAAGCATTAGCCAAACGGAACGTATGCTTGCCGACTTTGGTAAAGCCCGTGGAAAGATTAGTCTTTGACTAAATCTCACAAAAACGATGTTCATGAAGGGCGGATAGGTTTCGTAGGCCCCATTCACGCTCAATGGAACGAATATCTCCGAATGCTCCAGTTATATCTAGCTAGGTCGAGAAATCAATATAATGAACGACCTAGCTCCAGAGCTGAGCAGAAGAAAACGAGCGGCTTGAGGAGCTTTCAAAAGCATCGAGGATGTAGTGAAGAGAACAAGGAACACCCGACTCCGTGCCCACCTTTTCGACTCAACGGTACTTCCTGCTCTAACGTATGCGTCAGAAACCTGGTCGCTGCGTAAATAGGATGAAAGGTCACTCAGGGTTATCGAACGCGCAGTCGAAAGGACGATGCTAGTAGTATCCCGTTTCACACAAGTAAGGGATGGGATCCGAAGCTCCGATCTGCGTCAACGATCAAAAATCAAAGATGCCGTTCTGTACGCCGTGCAGTCGAAGATAAGGTGGGTCGCACACGTAATGCGTGTTAATGACAACCGATGGACAAGAGCCGTTAGTTACTGGATTCCTCGGAATGTCAAACGTACTGCAGAAAGACCACCGAGTCGGTAGTCAAAGTTTTTCACGAAGAGCCTAGAAGAAAGATACGATGCTCGTCGAGTCCCCAGTCGAAAGCAAAACCCCCCGGGCTACTCTAACATTCGGCAGGGAAAGATGGAAGACATACTGGAGCCCGCTCAAATCACACGGTGATCAACAGTAATCTACAGGTGATACAGGTGATACTTGTGAATTCCAAATAGTAAACAAAAATTTTCTAGGACTCTTATTTTTGATTTCTTCAAAGATTTTTTAGGATGGAATTACTTTAAGCTTTGAAAATAATTAAGAACGCAAAAACAACTCAAAATATAAAATAATGGTTGAATATGTCAAGGATAAATGAAGAAGGCAACTTAAGTGGTCGTATAAGTATAAATGGTTTGCTTCCATTGATTCGGCTTTTCCTCTTGGTTATTTCTAATTTGAACCTGTCGGTTAATTGGTGTTAAATTCGTTTTTGTTTTTTTCTCCGGTATTTTACTATTTTTTTGTAAAATTTAGTATTTAATTTTATTTTTTCAGCTGTTAAACTAGAATGAGATTTCTAAATTATTGAGCCATTAGGTTTTGAGCACACTTTGACTTAGCTTTTATTTTTCTTCGAAAAATATAGGCATAAGATTCGTGGTACGTAATGTGGAATTCGTACCTGGTTGGCGGATTCGAACCAGTGACCTCTTAACTCGGTCCAAATATAACATCTTTCCTTCTTTCTTTGGCGTGGCCAACTATATAATCTCAGTTTCTGTGATACTCTTCCAACAAATTCCAACACCGTCGTAAGAACGAAAATTGGTGAGAAATCTCACATCAATACATATCCCATTTTCGTCTCAATCGACTGTTTGTATGAATCACTATAGTGCGTCGGAGAGCAACTTTGACGGTATTGCGTTGTCGTATTCCTTCGCATTCGTAGCAAAAAGGCTATATATTTGAAGCTTATTTGACATTTACAAACAACAGCTTCTGTGATCACATACTGTATTGAACCTTTGCAGAAAAGTACTTTATAGGCCATTAAGTCCACTTAATGAAACACTGTGTGCGACAACTCACCAACATATTCAATGCTAGTCAGGCGTGATTTTCATTGGAAATCCGAGATAGCCGTGCTAGAGCGTTCTCACGTCGACACGACAGGAAGTTGTTGGCCTTTGTGGATCGGAGAGAAGTTTCCGAGCTGTGCCAGTGCGTTCTTAGCTCGATACCATAGGTGGTTGTTGACCTTTTTAGGTCGGAAGTTTACTGCCTTAAGATCACTGTGGCCGCAGCAAATCATGAAGGTAGTGAATCAACTGCTGAGCACGACATAACAAGATGGGTCTCCCTATTACATTTATTATTGCAAAAAAAGGCACGTTTCACAGAAGTGCCCGTTTGAAACAGTGTGAAAAAAGGATATAGTCCACATTTTCCCATAATTACCTCTGTTCTTTTGCTTTTGGAGTCCATCTCAAAAAAAAAGTTTAAGAGTTTAAGAGCCTTAAGAGTTTCGCAAACCGCTTTTTTGTGTTGGGACCATAACTTTGACCTGAAAATATCTATCACAATGCTTTTATGTTTTAAGTGATGTAATCCGCCAAAACGTCAGCTTAGCCACAATGGGATTGCATGCTGCAGTAATTATGTGTTCATCAAAGAACACAGTAACTTAATAATGAATTTCGAACGGTTTTAAAAGTCATTCTTAAAAAATCAATAAAAGAGCTTACGGGATTTCCGTAGAGTGCAAGAAATAGAGAAACAAGGAAGAAGAAGGACTAATAGAAAACGGTCATTCAAGCGAACAATCATCACGGTGTATCAATGTTGGCGACGAGGTCTAAGCGTGAACCTCAGAGCTGCAACTACGATTAAAATAATGTGAGGCAATCAACCAGTAACGAAATAACTGCCTATCGCCGCTTGACCAACGGACGTGACGACATTGACGAACGGCCGCTGTCCATATATAGAGGTCGCTATAGAAACAAATTCCCATGGCTTGTTGCCAACAATTGTCGTTAAAAATTCCCATACTGGTCACTCAGCAGTAATGCCGCAAAGCAGTCAATGAGTTTCGTGCACAAAAACTGCATGTCATTCCAGGATATCACGGCTGTTCTTTCTTGTATCGATTCGGAATCTACATAAAAATTCTGCTTGTAGATAGATGATTGAAGAAACAAGCCTCGTAAGCATGGGAACTCCACAGTGAAATGTCGTGAAGAGAGTGACATTCATTAAAGACTTAGAGTTACTGGCGACAAAAAAATCAGCCATCAGTCTCTACTTTCATCGTGAAAAATGAGTGTGTTTATTAGTAATTTTGTGATCGTGATCTTTACTATGAAGACTTCAGGTCAACCAATATTTTCCCGTTACTGCTACATGTGGGACACAGCGTAGAAAGGGTGGGCTGAAGGGTGTTTACTACAGTAGTTACCTGCGATACGCCTCTGGTCCGTGGGTCGACCTAGTACCTACACCAAACCAAGCCATAAGTCCATCTGGAGACGATAAATTTGTATAGTACGTTTTTGATGGGATAAAAATGCCGGATTAATACATTACTAGGTAAGTGGGAGTCATTGGATATGCCAAATACGCACTTAATCTACTATCCCACAAATGGAGTTAAATGCATTGGAACATCCATAAAGGATTGACAAAGGATTGACCAACACCGAACGTTTCACTCGTTCATTTTCGTCGGAAATAACAAACATAAGATGGACGTTCTATCCCGAAACAGAAAACTTTGTTCACCTCTATTGTGAATTAATTTGGTGCACATAAGTCTTCTAGACCTCAAGGCACGACCAGGACGATTTGGTATCCTTGGGTGGTTCTACTACCCCAGAAATTAACTGGAACTGGAATAAAATATTTAGTTCGAATAAAGAAAAACAAAGAAGCCGTTAAATGACCAAAGTTCTACTTTACTACAAAGAGCATCTTACTTACTTACAGAAGGCGACTCTTGAAAGACCGATAGTGACCTTCAAAATCGGAGAAAACATCACTTAGTTGTCAACAAGAGAATAAAAACTTCTATTTATCCTTTTCATGATACTCAGTTTCTTGCCTAGTTTAGAATGTCGGATTTGGTTTCCAATTTACTACTTTTCAATTCACAACCATAAATCTGCATGATATAAAAGATTGGTCAAAATCGCTGGATTCTTTAACTCTTGAAGGCGATCATTTGAAGACCGGCAAACTTCTATTAAAAATACAAAGTTTTATCCAGTGTCAGCAATACAAATCCTCTATTTCCAAAACAAAACACTGCAAAGACTCCCTCTACGAAGTGAAACCTCTAAAGCAGAAATTTTGCAAGCCATTGTGTGCTGCTGCTTAAAAAACTGGATGAATCCGTGCTGCTTCAATCGCTACTTCATTTTCTCGAAACTGGGCTATTCATATCTCCTTAAGTATGAAAATGGGATACTTGGATATCTCAATGAACGCCAACTTACCTGTTTATATTCGCATCACTAGTGAATCACTGCAACAAGCCTTAGATGAAGAAAATCTAGAAAAGCGCTCGTTGTCTTCGGAAGCGTTGAAAAGTAATGAAAGGCGGGATTAAATTCTTACAAACACCGCTAAGCAGCCTTGACCGTTCCACTTAATATACATGTATATATGATATATATATGTATATATATATATATATATTTATACGAGGGTTAATACACTAGTTGAAAGATTCTTTAAAGTCTGTGATCTCAAGTTTTCCAAAAATTTAACTAAGATAACAATCTTGCATAAGACATGATCATCCATGAAGAACATTTTTAAGCCAATATTTAAAATAACCACTTTCCTCGGGTTTTTAGATGCTCACTGTTAAAGCCAAGCTTCCCTGACGACTAGTACAGTCATCAGATCTCTAATGAAAGAATCTATTTTCTATTTATCAATACTAATATTATTACTATAATATTGAGATATTTGCAAAACTCCGGACCGCAGGTGTCTAGAGACAGGCGAAACGAACGACCCGCATAATGTGGTGGTGAACGGGTTGCTCACCGGAAAGGACAATAGCGCGTTCGTTCCCCATCGCAGACACCTGCTGTCCGGAATTTTGCAAATATTTCATCATTATAGTAGTTATATTTCGCAACATACCCTGCCGTTAAAAAGAATAGGCAGTAAATAAGAATAGTCTAATATTATTACTAACTAATATTATAGATATTAATCTAGAAGAAAAATCGCATTTTCAGTACATATCACCATCATGGGCCTTGCACATTCAGCAGGCAAAGAGTGCACCTGAGAGATTAGTTAACTAAAAGGCCTCTCTATTCTGCCTCTATTTAGGTGCCACAAAAATAAGCATCATACCCGCATACAATTTGCTTGACTGTGGCGGAGTGAATATAAAGCTTTCTTCTTCCCAACGACCAGGAACCAACCGTCCACTGTTCTGCCACCTTAGTGCAAGACTTTGACCTAATGAACACCAGCAGCTTTCCTTTTACACACCTCTAAACAATTATAGAAATATGTCAACGAAGTTGTTTAGAGTTCTATACGACCTGCTTTCAGACTTGGCTAGTAACTAATAGATTTTCACTTGATTTCTCTCCATTGAGATCGTTGGCAACGAAGGTGTGCGGCCCCGCGTATGATAACGCGTATTATCATCACTATTACTATGGTCTATCGTTATGGTTTTGTTATGCTCCACTATTATTATAGCTGAAACGGCAATGGTAAACTTTTTATATACCCTAATAATTTTCTTAAAAAGTAAAAAAAATACTGTGGTGTATAACGAGCTTGCAACTGCTATTAGAACTTAATCGTCAAGAGTTCTAACTATCGCATTCTGGTTTATTACTACATGTGTTGCTTACACTTCATAAGACAAGGTTTACGGACTCAGTATGTAGTGCGTAAGATCCTCGGCGTAGTTAAAGTGAGAATCTAGCCCTCAATTACTTAGTAGAGGACTGGGAAGACTAGTCAAAAAAGTGTATGGGTTCAACACCATTTGTACACTGGCTCGATACATCGCTAGGCCACCGCGAGTGATTGTAAAGGCCAGATATGCATTCATTCACCTCCAAGGGCACCTAATGAGTCATACTTAATGAAGTCGAATGCATGGCCCATCCCTCATGCATTGATCAACGCCGAGACCTCTATCCTATTTATGCTTATATATATATATATGTATTTACACATTTAAATATATATATATATATATATATATATATATATATATATATATGAAACCCTAGGGAGGTCCCTCACATGAGGGATCTCGAGTCGGTTAGTCGCGAGGCTACGTGGCGCCTCCCTAGGTGGCGGAAGGGGGTTAATCGTGGAACAAAAGCGACCGTATGTTCCTCTGAGACGTAGGTAGGTCCAGAGGGGTGGACTCCCTGTTTCTGTTGCGCCGATTTAATTTCTGTATTTACGAGCCGTATTAATGAGCGCGTCTGTGGGTGCGTTCAAGTTTATGCGGATTGTATTCTACGAGTCAATTCGGCCAAAAGCCTGCAATCAAGTGACAGCGAAGTATATAAGAGGCGGTTAGGAGTGGCCTCCAACAAATAAGTTCCATGTCCACTTTGGAAGAGAGAGACAAGCTACCCATGAGTATACTCAGCCGCCACGTCCAGAGCCCAGCAAATTATACGTGGGTATCAAAATGCTAAACATAGTAAAAGAAACGGGGGATCATTCCCCTGACCTCGAAAGAGCGCCTAATTCGGCTGCGTTGGGTAGGATGAGTACGGCGAGGCTGCTAAAATCTCAAAGCCAACGAAAGCTGCTGGATCACGAAAAACTGAGGTAACGATCTGTACTTACAATGCACGTACACTAGCAACCGAGCCCTCGATAGAAGACTTGCTCATGCAAGCAAGAACGATAAGACACGACGTTATCGGCCTGCCCGAGAAGAGACGACTCCACCCATTCGACGCCGTCTATGACACCGGAGAAGAAGTGTTCCTCGGAATATGCGACAGTAGAGGAGTCGGTGGCGACATGGAACAAACAAGGTGAGCAGATTTCTGAGTTTATCATGGCGACCAGGACCATCCATAGTAACTCTCAATTCCAGAAGGCTCACCATCAACGCTGGACGTGGGAGTCTCCCAATGGAGAGTACTTTAACGAAATAGACCACATCATAGTAAATAGAAGGTTTTGCCTAACCGATGTCGATGTTGTCCCAAAATTCTACACGGAATAACACCATCGTCTCCTTCGTGCAAGATTCTATTTTTCGTGAAAAGGAGAAAAAGCCGCTAAATTCAAAAACCGAAGTTCCAGAAGCACTGTAAACTGGGACTTGTTCAATTCAGGAATACGATCGGCTCATTCAACACCTTCACGTTAGCACTATGAAAACTCAGAGTTCGAAAGTCACCAAGAGACGTCGGTCTCCAGAAGCCCTCTAGCTGATACGCCAGCGTGAATCGCACGAGCTGCAGGGCACTGCGAACTAACGTCCGAACTTGAAGGCAGCAATGGTCGAAGCTGCAGATGCTGGGAAAAGCATTTGCAAAGCCCACCGAAGCTTCGCCAATTACAGGACAAAGATGGTTACACTCCGACGCCCAGACGGAATAGTTACAGCGTCTAGAAAGGCCATGGAAAAAACCATTGACAAATACAGATCTCATCGATAGCCCCGTCTTCTTCAGTTATACGAAATAAAGGAGGATGACAGAACATTGGACGAAGGATAGCCATGTGAGCAAGCAGGGTTTCGAAAAGGATTTAGTACGATGGAGCACAACCACACAATAACAAGGCTCACTGAAGTATCGCGAGAGTGCAAAAAACCGTTCTGTCTCACTTTCATCGATTTGAAGAAGGCCTTTGGCTCTATTGAAATAGAAACAGTAACGGAGGCCCTTGATAGACAGCGAGTCCGTACTCAGTACATAAAGATTCTTCGTGAGCTGTACAAAAATTTCACAACCAAGATATCACCATTCTACAACGGTATTAACATCGACGTCAAAAGAGGGGTTAGGCAAGGCGATACTATCTCGCCAAAAGTATTCACCGCAACCCTCGCGAACGTTATGCGAACATTGGAATGGGATGTTCGCCTAGTAGACCTTGCCATCGTGATGAGTGCCCCCGTTTGGAAAGGACAGGCTGACTACAATCTACACGGCCAAACACCTCCATAACCAAACAGAGAAAATGCTGAACCAAAATTTGAGACGCATTGAACACAAAGTCTTTGCACACTTACCGCTTTCTATGAGTCTTCCACCAAATATGCCACATGGAGACTAACCGCATAGAGTTCACACGGAATCGTATTGTGCCCATCTCATCGAAATAACAGGCTTATATACTGCCCAATATCACGCGCGATAATGAGGCCTCCCTGCGGTTCATTTTCGGATTCTTGGAATCAGTCCAGAATGCCTCTAGAGTTTTGCGCGCTTGTGTTCTCGATTCTTGCGCGAGGATCGTAACCCCTAGTTCAAAATCTTCTCCGTTGTGTCTCTGCGCCCTATGCGCGCCTAGTGGAGTATTTGGTTTACGTTGCCGACTAGGTGTTCTTTTATACGCACGCAGATGGTCTACTCGTTTCGCCAATGTATTCGTCTCCGCACGCCTTACAGGAGATCAGATAAACTATACCCGAACTCATGCAGACACCGTCTCTACCATTGGGGTAAATTATGCAATTTTGCATTGTACATAGACGGTCGTATAGGCGGTTACGAACTAGTTGGCGTCTTAGATCTTTCCAAACGTGCAAATTAACCTATCAGAAAACGGCTACATTACGAAGTGGTATCGAAAGCCAAGTAGTAAAAACATCCTAGTTCATTACCTCTCCTCTCATCCCTCTCACACGAAAATGGCGTTTGTGAGAAACATGTATCGAACAGCTACCAGCGTGTGCACAGGAAGACAACAGAGAGAGGAGTCCCGGAACTTGGTGCGGCAAATGGCCATTTTAATGGCTACGAAACCGTAGCTCGAGATAGGTGTAGAGGTAACCAAAGGTACCCCAACGATAACTCTGGCGACAATAAGGTCCCGTTTATACTGCCCTTCATTTCAAAAAATGTAAGTGCAGCTATAAAACACTGTTTAAAAAGGGCCAATCTAGAGAGTTAGGTAACGATAGTTGAAATACCATCGAGTAATCTAAGACGCCAGCTAGCTCGTAACCGCCTATACGACCGTCTATGTGCAACGCAAAAGTGCATAATTTGCCCCAATGGTAGAGACGGTGACTGCATGAGCTCGGGTATAGTTTATCTAATCTGTAAGGCGTGCGGTGACGAATACATTGGCGAAACGGGTAGACCATCTGCGTGCGTATAAAAGAACACCTAGTCGGCAACGTAAACCAAATACTCCACTAGGCGCGCATAGGGCGCAGAAACACAACGGAGAAGATTTTGAACTAGGGGTTACGATCCTCGCGCAAGAATCGAGAACACAAGCGCGCAAAACTCTAGAGGCATTCTGGACTGATTCCAAGAATCCGAAAATGAACCGCAGGGAGGCCTCATTATCGCGCGTGATATTGGGCAGTATATAAGCCTGTTATTTCGATGAGATGGGCACAATACGATTCCGTGTGAACTCTGTGCGGTTAGTCTCCATGTGGCATATTTGGTGGAAGACTCATAGAAAGCGGTGAGTGTGCAAAGACTTTGTGTTCAATGCAACTCAAATTTTGGTTCAGCATCTTCTCTGTTTGGTAATGGAGGCGTTCGGCCGTGTAGATTGTAGTCAACTTGACCTTTCCAGGCTCTGAGGAAGGCGAAATCCGCCGAAACGTCAGCTTGTACGTAAATAAAGGAATAAAGTGACATCTCGTGCTTGATGAACAGAAGTAGGAAGAATTATTTAATCAATGCCGAGGTTAATAGAAAGTCGGACTTTGGGAGTTATTATTACTATATTATAATTGTTACTTATCCCAAATTTGAAGTATGGCACAGTGGTGGCACAGTGCTAGAATGCCCAACTGCGATGCGAACGATCCAACTAACTAGCATCTGGCGTGAACACGTACGTCAAGTATTATACGGAGAAAATGGCACAACTTGTATTTATTTATATGCTCTTATAAATTGATTTTTTGAGCTGATGCGAGGCTGGTATAGTTGTCGTTGTTGTTGTCGTTGTCATTCTTGTTGTTGTTTGTCAACGACTGACATTTCGGCGATTTCACCTTCCTCAGATCCGTACTCTTACGAGTGCTGACACAGCTCATAAATGCATATTATCTATGGTACTTGATCTGGGCTTCTCATTGAATTACTCGAGTTCTGGGCAGCGAGGCTTATGAAGAACGTCACAAGTAGCAACTAACACCTGATCCTCCAACGTGCAGTGAGTAGATTCTTTCTTCAGTCTCAGCATCCTTTCTCAAATAAAATGACAAACTTGGCGCAAATCGACTACGTAGTAAATATGAAATCCAATGGAAAACACAGCTCACTATTCAGAAACACGACGACTTTGTTACCACTGTGATGGAGCAGTGTAACAATGAAGAAATTGAAGAAATTTACTGGTTAAGAAAATAGCAAAAAATTTCCAGTTGCTATCTGCAATTCCTGCTTGCAGCTTTCTTGTTAAACAGTTCAGTGTGTCAAAAAAAAAGCGCTGGGTAACAGCTTACGCCAGTACGTACAGTATGATTTTTTCGCAAACTATGAAAAGAAAACGTTATATCTATAATTACCAAGGGACCAAAGCAATAAATTGTTTACCACGTTTAACCAAACTGACTCCATCAACAGCAGAATTCCAGTGAGGAATCTAAGGCATTAAGAAAACGTGCGAAAAATATTGCAGAACGCGATGACAATGTAGCACCTACAACGTAGTAAAATCACAATGCTAGAGGCTTCTCAATAAGTGTTAACACATCTCAGCACTTCAAAAACCTAGAGTTATTTCCAACATTTCACTAAACACAATGTAAGAAGCAATTCGAGTAACAGATCTTCTTGGGCATAGGTCGCCGGTACAATTTGTGAGAAAAATACATTCTTCAAGTCTCAACGAGCAGTACTACTTATGCACATTTCAGCACAAGCTTAGCTTCTTCACAATTCGCAGCGTCAACCTAAAAACGAACGCGTTTTTAAATTAAATGAGTGGTGAATGAAGTAATTGTTGGTTTCCCTTTAATTACTTAGCTTACTTAGACTCAGACGACCCGTCTTCACTAGCTGTGCGGCACCCAGCATAATCTCCACTTTTTCGGGACATGCTGATTTAGCCATTTTGGTTCCCTGGAATCCCGAGGTCAGCACGGTTAAAGTCTGCTCAAGTTCGTCACCATCACAAGCTGTAGCCGCCGTTGTGGATCAGAGAGAGATTTACCGCCATGCGACTAGTTTGATACCAGGACGGTAGATGATCCTGGTATCGGTTTATCCTTGGTTGGGCTTCTTTAACGAACTGCCGGACTCCCTCTCAGCTTGGGAGACTCCGCTAGAGGACGAATCTCTTCGCTGTACGTCACAGTCCGACACCCGGGAACACCTTCCACCCACGGCGAGGCGGTAAGCCGTTGGAAAGCTACCTCCCTCCCTCTAACTATTTGGCTTGGAATCGCTTCTTTAAAAAACTAATTGAAAATTGGGGGATACCAAGAGAAACATAGGCAATGAATGGAGAGAAAACAGAAGATTTAGACATAGTTCCTACAACACGCAATAGTTAACGTCCTCTTACTCAAAAAGGCATTAACCAAACTCCAAATAACTACACCACACGGCTGCACCGAGATCGACGCTCTTCGCTTAAAAGACGGCCCTACCTGATGATTTAATTCTGTGACAAAAAGGTTGACAGTTTGCTCTTCTCGGCCTTCTTCACACACTTAGGTAAAGCTAACGCTGAACTCGACGAAAACGAGCAATTCAAATAACACAGTATCACATGCTCTTGACTGAACGGTCATTCAGGAAAACCGTGACAGGACCCATCGGCAAACATGGAACTACTAGACTACACATTGTCGAAAGAAATGAAGGAGACTTCTTGAAGTTTTGAATAGTGGATGTAAAGAAAAGAACGATAGGGAACTACGATCGTCATGAGAACAACATTATGTAAGCTACCTTTAATATAGGGTGCCTGTGGCGCAGTGGTTGGAGGCACCACTGCGACACACACGTGAAATCGATTCCCGCGCCCATGACTCACCAACCCCTGCATACCACCGGGATGGGAAAATTGGTACCAAACTTGTCTGGGAGGATAACAGCACTGGTTAGATACATAGACAGGCCACCGCGAGTCATTGTAAAGGCCAGGTATGCATTCAATCACCTCTGACGATACTTAATGAAGTCGAATGCATGGCGCATCCCTCAGGGATTGATCAACGCTTAGAGCTTTATCCTCTTTTTTACCTAAAATATGAGATAACTTTCCCGATCCTCTCAAATGTGTTGAAAAATTTCGTTAGAATAAAACAGTATGGTTATTTTCTCACAAATCGTTATACATTTTTCAGCAGGATGTAGGAGCCTATTAAACACCTTTCAAAGTGGTTGAAAGTATTGATGTTTTGTGTCACAGAGATGATACTAGTGTAAGAGCATGCATTTCTTTATTTGTTGATTCATTTTTATCTTCACCCAAGAAGAAATGTGGAACACTAACTCAATACAAATTAACTAATGAAACTAACATCTGAGGAGAATTATTTACAAGCTAAATGTCTTAACCTAGTTGATGACGTTCACGTTCATTTTAGAACCGGACAAGAATCTTCTTAATGAATCGAATGAATGGGTATCGAGTCGACTAACACTCTCACTACAAATGATACCTACACGGCTCTCGACGGTCTCCGCGATTGGCCGGTGTGACACCAATAGATGTCATTTTCCTTTCGGTGGTTTATTTTGGTGCCGAGAAGTATTTTACATACTTCTTGAAATCACTCAGCCAACAACAAGTGAAAAGAGTACGATTAGGATACCTACGATATAATAATAATAATAATAGTGATAATAGCAATAATAATAATATAAGTACAGTACATACGACATGCACGACATGGGTACCTGTCCTATGCGGACGTGTGCATGGAGCAATATGTCGATGGTTCATTCCGAGGTTCAATGAAAGGCAATTTTCTAAAGTGAATATACACTAACAAACACGTGCGTAAAAATTATTCAAATAATTCACGTACCACTTGCTCGGTTGTATCAGATACGAAACATAGAAATAAGAAGATTTGTGTTAGGAAACGTTTACAGTAAACACCTCTCGCATAGGAATTAAAATCTGTGCAACCTTAAAACCTAGAACTAACACCATCTACAACCATTAGAACCTAAATTTTCTACAAGCAGCACTCTCTGTTCTATTCGATCCCTATTTATCCTGAATTATAACAACCAACTCGTATATAATGCTGAGATATTTGCAAAACTCCGGACTGTAAGTGCATGCGGTGAGAAACGAACGCGCGCTATTGTCCTTACCGGGGAGTACCGCACTTCACCACCACACTATCTGGGTCCTTCGTTTTGCCTGTCTCTCAGCTATTCCTATTGATCTTTTGCCATCAGCAATCACCGGTCAACGGGATTGATCTGGGGAGCCCAAATCGGCGTTGAACCCAGTTAAGGTGAGGTTTAGTTATAATCACAATCTTAACCCTTTTATTTACTGCCTTTTTTTTTTAATGGCAGGGTATGTGGCAAAAGATCAATAGAACTAGCTGAAAGACAGGAAAAACGAAGGACCCGGATGGTGTGGTGGTGAAGTGCGCTGTCGTTTCCCACCGCATACACCTGCGATCCGGAGTTTTGCAAATATCTCAGCATTATATACGAGTTATATTTCGCAACATACCCTGCCATTAAAAAGAAAAAGGCAGTAAATAAAAGGGTTAAGATTACAACGACGAAATTAAATTCTGGAAAGCTTACGTTGGTGAATTCTATAAGAAGCTAACGAAGTGTGACCAGTCATCTGGTTTGCACAATATTCCCAAGTGAATGCTTCTAATGTCGGTTTTTTCGTCAGGATACTACCCTGGTTCCGGAATTTTCGGAGTGAGACGTGGTTTTATGCGAATGCAGTAAGTTTCTTTAGCTGTCGATAAATATCTCGCGTTCGGTATCTATGCCCGCATGGTCTTTAGGAACAGATAGCAGCTTTATCCGCAGTGAATCTACCTGTGTACGATCTAATTGGGTTCATCCTGAAAAACCCTTCATCAACAAACGTGCGTTTAACTCTACGAGGGCGCCTTGGAGTTTTGCGTCACTGAATAGTAAACCTTACGTGAAATATTAATCCTAACCGTTTTATTCACTGCCTACTCTTTTTAATGGCAGGGTATGTTGCGAAATATAACTTCAGTGACACTGATGGCAGTGATCGATAGAACTAACTGAGAGACAGGCGAAACGATCCTAGGTCCACATAGAACGTTTCGACTACGCCTTCTTCATAGCTTAATGTCGGTGTGTAGACGACGAAGATTGTCAAAACCGATACTGATCCACATCTCTGAGAGTAAGTGTCCTATTCGAGTTGTTAGTTGTTCCAAAGCATCGATATTCATGGGCAGACTCGTGTTTTCAAGAACGCCGACTCTGCTATTATAGCATGTTCCGAGGAAAAGTTTTCCTCCGGTGTCATAGACGGTATTGAATGGGCCCCGTCTTCTCTTCTCAGGCAGTCAGATAACGTCGTATGTTATCCTTGCTGCCTACACCATCAAATCTATCGGTGACTCAAAGGCATGTGTGCGAGCATTCTTGGTACGTAACGTCACTTTAATCCTTTTCGATTTAGGCAGCTTAGAATGGCTCAGATTTTAGCAGCCTCTCTGTACTCATCTTACCCAACGCTGCCGTAAGTGGTTCTTTCGGGATCAGGGAAATGAATCCCACTTATTTTGTTGTGTTTAGCGTTGGATACAAACGTAGGTTTGCTAAGCTCTGAACATCAGGCCTGGGTATGCTCAGAGGTAACACGCTAGTCTCTGAATAGACAGGGTGCTTATTTGTTAGAGTTGACTCATAACTGCCTCCCGTATACTTCTCTGCTACTTGATTTTAGGCTTTTTGGCTGAATTTACTCGTAGAATACAATTTGCAAAGACGAGAACACACCCATGCATGCATGCATGGATACGTCCTTGCCAACACAGGAGGTATGTACTCGGTGCAACAAAAACAAGGAGTTCCTGCTTCAAATGTGTCTTAGGGCAGCACAAGGTCGCTTTTGTTCGGCGATTAACCACTACCCGCCAGCGGGGGATGTGCCACGTTGCCTCGCGACTAACCGGCATGGGTCCGGGAGATCAGTGAGACATACCTAATAGTGGTGATAAATGCTTGCTGGAGAAAAACTTTTACAAGGGGACTTTAGAGGCTGGAAAACCTATCGGAAGCACTCAAAAAGGAATAACAATACTGCTGAGTATTACGTAACTACGAGGTTCGCTATCAGCTCGTATAAGCGAATATGAGATTACTACCATAAGCAACCATAATACGCGGTCGACAAGATGAAACTTCTGCTCCAATCTTTACTAGTCTACTAGTTCAGCTTAAGCGAAATCTTTAGAGTAGAAAAACCACCTCAACTTCTTCCCTCTAAACTCTAAACGAGTAGTGATCGACGATCAAGAGCACGAACAAAGTCATAAATCTGCGATCCGATGGCATTACATCCGATTTCTCGCGAACTGCATCCGTAAGTTATGCCAACTTGACGCAATCCAGGTGACACCATATCCCGCAAAAAAGTGTGTGGAAAACTACGCGTACAATCACCATGCTCAAGAACGATAGCTAAATGGATCTCTAAAGTTGCTACTCAATTTGCGGTCTAAATATACTCTACGAACTCCTCAGGAAAGATTGTCATAAATACCAAGGACTTTTGATACACCTCACCAATTGATAACGCAAGACTCCGAAAGAGATTCTTGTTCATGCACGACAACGAAGCCGTAGCTGTGGTCATAAAAGCCTTTCGCAAAACTATTTGTCTATTGTCCTAATCACTTCCTATCACAGAAAAGTGTTTGAAACTGTCGAAACGAAGGATATCCTTAATCGTACCGACTAAGAAATGGACCCCCGCCACCCCCGTAGTAAAAGGGATTCACAAGTCAGTAGTAGATTGTTTAACCTTTGCTGCAGTTCTATTAGCAAGTCATAAAATCATGCAAGTAGAATGAACAAAAGCGCCTAAAGTAAAGAAATCTCATCGCCATTGACTTTACCATTACTAAGAGCAGCAGAACTGAAGCAGAAACTATGCTCGAAGAGATCAAGGAGGCAGGAAGAAAGACTAGATCATGCACACATCCAAAAAATGAAGCTGAACATATGACAAACCAGTCATGCCATGCTAGAATGATGTGTGTATGTATGTTGTGGAATCCCAGTCGAGTACACTCTACCTGTAGTCTTGGAGGTAGTCGAGCTACAGAGTTCTCACGGGCATTGGAGGAGAGCTTTGGATAGAGAGTCGAACTATCACATTGCTTTCTGATGGACTGCATCACTAACACTATTCTAGTGTCTCCCTGGCAGATCATATACCTCGGCACATTTCCAATTTACGTTTGTATTTACGTAAACTGGACTCCACCTCTTATATCTTACTTGGTTAGTCAGTCACTCGCAAGAATCCTTGCTAACCTAGAAGCTCCTTCTGGTCCACAAAAATGAACGGCTACTACATGACCAGGCCTATCTCTTTGGACAACAATTATAAGATGATGGTGTGCATAGAAGAACTGCCCAACTCCGAACGTCACGTGAGGACAGCCCACATAAGTGTAAAAATCAAGTACGTAAATTTATACAAGTTTCGTAAATATGAAATGTAGAACACCAACAATGGCACTGCTTGGAATAAAAACAAAGGCAGCACACTAAATGGTACTCAAAGTGTCACATTTGCGGCTATTTCAGGCAAAGTAAGATTATGATGCCTACGTCACACTTTCATAAGATAACAATAACCAGGAAATTACGTGACGGGAAATCTGAAGTGACCCTCCTACACGTGGTAGCTGCACCGTAATACATCCACACTCACCATCTGACGCTTTGGCAGATTTCAATTAGGTCACTGAAAACACAGAACCTAAACTATACCTACCACATGTATTGTAATATTTCGAAGTAAACCCTAACATAGTCTAGTCTAACTAGTACGTATCAATACCATACCTTATAAGAGAAAATGGAGCAATATTCACAACATGTGTACATAAAAACTAACAAAAATAATGGCAGAAATGAAAGGACTACATAATTGGGTCAGCAATGTTACTAAATTTATATATTACCGCTATGAAAATAGAAATAGGTTAGGTAGGTTACGACCTGAGCACCTTGTCATATACTCGAGCAGGAAACCTGAGATATCATATCATTTTAAGATAGGATTCGTTAAGTATATCACAGACTCCTTAGTTGATATCGGTAATCGGTTTCCGTAATGGTACGTTATAAGTGCTGATACTGAAGGGAAGATGTTATTCATAGTACGGACCTGCAAAATTTCCATTTGTGAATTAACAGTGAACCTTTGCAACGAATTACGAAAGGAGTACAAACGTACCACTCCATCGTTTATGAGGAGAATATGGCGATAATTTCCTTGTTCCACCCCATCGAGAATAAATTGTCCGGGAGAATTCGCACTTGTCCTGTGAAAATACAACCACATGTTTTCAGCTTCTTCCACAAGAGTATCCAATCAAGAATTAGGTTACAAAAAAGCTACGCTAAGGAATTTTTTCCTCTCAACGGTTTACAGCCTCATGGTGGCTGGGAAGTGTTTCTCGGACTGCGATGTGCAGTGGGAAGATTCATCCCCTTAGCATGGCCTCCTAAGCTGAGGAGTCCGGAGTTTCCAACAGGAAGCCCAGCTTAGAGTAAACTAATTCCAAGATCCACCACCGTCGTAGTACCAAACAAGTCGTATGGTGGCAAATCTCCCTCTGATCCACAAGGGTGGTTACGATCTGAAGCAGACTTTGGGTAGGCTGACCTCGGAACTCCAGGGAACAACGACGGTTAGACCAATGAAACTGCGAAACAATGGAAATTATCCTGTGGCCTGCACAACCCATGAAGATGGGCTATCCAAATATCCAGGTAAGCAAAAATGTTGCTTTTTAATTCTATCAAATTACTATCGAAAATTAAGTGCATCAGGTACCGTCCAAGGGCAGTGGAAATGTTCTAGTCTCGATGCGCTAGACCAAGTTATTGCGTGCATGATACATGACATTTATCTTTGTAACAAAACAAAACAAGGGATAGTGTGTTACCAGCATGACAAACTATAGCCGTAAGTGCTACAGCGTTTAACATAAGGAGTTTTATGCCGAAACACCAATATTCTCTGGTTCACTCAGGAGAGTGCGTAATGATCAGCTGTGACAACCGACTAGAATGAGGGTCCTCACCGGAGCCCACTTAAAGCATGCGATGATTAGCTGAGCGAAACTTGATAATACAACCGATTAACGGCAAAGATTACATGAAAACGATGAGACAAATACACATTACCTACTAATGAACACGTTTTTATTATTACCACTATCGTTATTATTAATATTATTACTACTGTTACCAATATTATCGCTATTATTTTTTTATTATTATTATTAATGTTCTAAGTTAGCCAAAATATGCGCAAGATGGATTACGTAAGTAGCAAGTCGCAAGTAGCCCGTAACAAGTTCAAATTCTCATAACTTCTTATAAGCACCTTAAATTTAAGCACTACAGGAATTCTGGCATTTATTCAAAACACCTCATGTATCTTACTAGCAATGGAGCATTTTACACCTACAAAGAATATATACGGGGTCATTACAACTCATAAAAGAACGTGATCCACATTGGTGAATTCAGCCGCCCATAGTCCATTCTAGTTTCAATTAAATAAAGTTGCATAACAGGATCATCGGAACGGGCCATCAAAGTATCCAAATAAGTAAGAGTTTGGCTAGGCTGACCTCTAGACTCCAGGGAACCACAAAGACCAGACCAGGAAAACTCCGAAAAAATGAAAATTTTGCTGGTGCCCGAGTAACCAGTGAAAACGGGCCGTCTATACATAAGTAAGTGATGTTGCAATAGCTACTTGGCACTAAGTGAAATTTCTATGGAGTTACTAGACGTATTCTAAACTAGTGTATATCCAAAGGCCTTGTTGATAGTGATAGATAGGTAATAATAAAAAAAGGATAAAGCTCTCGGCGTTGATCAATCCCTGAGGGATGCGCGATGCATTCGACTTCATTAAGCATCGTTTGGAGGTGATTGAATGCATATCTGGTTTTCACAATGGCCTACCGATGTACCGAGCCAATGCTGCCATCCTTCCAGACAAGTCTGGTACCAATTTGGCCACCCCGAAGGGATGGAAGGCTTGGTGAGCCATAGGCGAGAAGATTGATTCCACGTGTGTGTTGCGGGGCGCCTCTGACCACTGTGCCACACGCGCCCTTCATGCCAGATGGTTAGAAAACCTATCTCTTGACGGAGTTATTTCCCAGTGTCTTTTATGTAGTCGAGGTATCGGCATGTTTCGACAACTAAATGAGAAGAAAGAAGAATGGCTGAAACTTAGCAAACTGACGTACTACCTGTCTCCACAGTGATATTTGCGGACCTCACCATACTTTCCAATTAACTAATATGTTCTTAGTTTCTAGCATAACTCCAGGTAGATCTGCAATCATAGGAGAGATATCCCAGTGGTAGTGATGTCGGTCGCCACGAGCACGGTGCAAGTTTGATTCCACTCCGGTCCAACCAAGCCTCTGATATCCCTCCAAAGTCGGAAAATTGGTATCAGACTTGTCCGGGAAAAACTCCCTCTCTATAACTCAATTGGGAACGCTACAACCCGGCTGTCTCAGGACTCCAAAGAGAGTGCGTCGTTTCCTTGTTCAGCAATCGCGAGGTTTTTAAGCAGCACATATTTACTTCCATAGGAAAACACAATACAATACAACACTAGCTGACGTTTCGGCAGTATCGCCTTCTTCAGAACCTAGAAGGGCATGCTGATATACAACCTACTAGGCCAAACGCCTCAACACCACTTACAAAAAGACGAAAAACTATTGTAAATACATGATCAACAGCTTCTCGAAAAACTCACCGCTTTTTACGTGACTTCCAATGAGCAAGTTTAGAACAGCTGATTATAGTCGCATATGGTTGATGATTGCACCATCCCACAACAGAAATCGATGCGAACATACGGGGTCAGGTCGCGTATGACCTCCGGGCATTTATCCCTGCCGTAAGGACAAATTACGCAATTTGTTGTTTCAAGGGACGGTGATTGCATGAGTTCAGGTACGATATAGCTGATCCCTTGTAATAATTGCGGAGATGAATATATTGGCGAAACGGGCAGACCTTTGTGTATCTGTATAAAATAAAACCTAGATGGTAAACGAAAACTGAGACAAAGTACCCCACTAGGCATGCATAGGATACAAAAGCATAGCGGAGACGATTTTGAAGTAAAAGCCAATATCCTTGCACAAGAGTCTAAAACACTAGCGCGAAAACTCCTAGAGGCTTTTTGGATAAATGCCAAAAACCCTGCAATGAATAGCAGGAATGAATGCCCGGAGGTCATATGCGACCTGACCACGTATGTTCGCATCGATTTCTGATGTGGGATGGTGCAATCATCAACCATATGCGAGTATAATCAGCTGTTCTAAACTTCCTCATTGGAAGTCGCGTAAAAAGCGGTGAGTTTTTCGAGAAGCTGTAGATCATGTAATTACCATAGAGTTTTTCGTCTTTTTGTAAGTGGTATTGAAGCGTTTTGCCTAGTAGATTGCATATCAGTATACCCTTCGAAGCTCTGAAGAAGGCGATACTGCCGAAACGTCAGCTAGTGTTGTATTGTATTGTGTTTTTCTATGGAAGTAAATATATGCTGCTTAAAAACCTCGCGATTGCTGAACAAGGAAACGACGCATTCTCTTTGGAGTCCTAAGACAGCCGGGTTGGAGCGTTCCCAATTGAGTTATAGAGAGGGATTTTTTTCTGGACAAGTCTGATACCAATTTCCCGGCCTTGGAGGGATATCAGAGGCTTGGTTGGACCGGAGTGGAATCAAACTTGCACCGTGCTCGTGGCGACCGACATCACTACCACTGGGATATCTCTCCTATGATTGCAGATCTACCTGGAGTTATGCTAGAAACTAAGGACATATTAGAACATTCATATTCCAATGCCGAAGTTAATAGAAAGTCGATCCTGGGAACTACTCCAAAGAGAATCGACTCGACCAGCATTCTACGACATTGAAGATGAAATGAAAATACTCAAGCAGTAGCCAGCCAAAGCCACACGTAAAAGTTGGGGGATCTTCGTGGATAATGGATGTTAGGAAACGAATCGAATGTGAGAAGTGGTGGGATCTGCACAGCAGAAGTGAAGACAGGTCATATGAAAAATGAAAAATAAAAAGTGCCGCAATCATTAAGGTGTTCTTGGGTCGTCACAATGTATAACAATCGGCTTTTTATACGAAATGAAGACATGACACATGACACAATGATAGTGAATTTGGTCTCACTATCATTATACGGCAGGAGATCAAAATGTGAGGTACATATTTTGTAAATTTCGTCATACGAACATAGGGTTGACATTGGCGATGCATACCTTACAAGAAAGTCGCCATCTTTTTGCAAAAGGTATTCTGCGGCAGCACGATCGAGTTCACCGTGAAACCAAGGTTTGTCTTGCAAATCTAGACCAAGGACTCCATTTGGATCATCCCGTACACCTATAATTTAAGTGCGAAAAATAAAAATGAGGACACAATCAGTCACTATTTGGCCACACGTTGTACCTAATTCAGGAGATGGTCGATCTGGAATGCGACTCCTGTTCGCCGGCCTTGGCGATGGAGCCAGCGGCTGTGGTCGAAGCTCATGACCAAACGGCGGATCCATCTAAATACTGTTGAACCAATACCTTTCAAAGAGATGCGCTTCCACTAGAAATAGTTGAAAAATGCTCTGTTTTTTATAAAACTGGATATTCCTACATTAACAATACCAGATGTTGGTAAAATCGGAGGCGGCATCGGTGTGTCACGAGTCGCTAACCGAATTGCATCGTCGATTATATGCATCACCCTTGGAACCTAAAAAGAAATAGAAATTATCCACTAGATTTTTATACATTTTATCTTCTAAGTACAAACATCATTGAATCGGAATACATGGCAACGTCTATCAGTTTCATCACGACGCTTCGCAATGTATCCGAACATGTCCGCAGTACTGCTCTCCTGCAAAATGTGAACTAAGTGTACATATTTAAAGTGGCACGGCAGTTATAAAACGCGGCTGAGAGAAAAGCGAAACAAAGGACTCGCATGGTGTGGTGGTCAACGTGTCAGTCCCCAGAAAAGGTAATAGTGTGTTAGGTCCCCACCGCAGACACTTGCAATCCGGAGTTTTACAAATGTCTCAGTATCATTGTGGTTGTATTTCAAATAATACCCTGCGTTCAAAAAACAACGTGGCAGTAGATAAAAAGTTATGCATTTGACGTAATGTTTGATACATTTCAAAACAAGCCATGAGGAGCTCTTCGGTAGTTTCCGAATCTTAGGAAAAGGGCACACAAATAAAAAGCATGTAGAGAATTTTAGAAGATTAAACACTGATTTATGGGATTAATGCACTGCTCAGTTTGTACTTTAATGCGAATAAAGGATAAACGATAAGGCGTTCGGCGTTGATCAATCCCTAAGAGATGCGCGATGCACCCGACTTCATTAGGCACATACAACGATTTCGACTTGCGGTAGCCCACCGATGTATCAACTCAGTATTGCTATCCTTTCAGACAAGTCTGGTACCGGTTTGTCAGCTCGGAAGAGGCAGAAGGCTTAGTGAGTTCAGCGTGTGGGATCGAGCCAAAGAGGCAGTGCCTATTGAGGGAAGACTCTGGCCACAGCGTTAGGTGCGCCCATACAAATGCATATATTAGATATTATTCCGCTATTTTTCCAGGTAGACTGCGGTTTCTTTCATCATTTCTATCTAGCTAGACTTAATAACATGCTGCTTATATGTACATGACCCGACAACAACTACTGTGCGGATCTCATTTCTTCCATTTAATTCGCTTCCTCGCATCCATCACTCATGAAAGTCGATAGATTTCTCGATTCGCTTGCTGGTTTAAGGCTTTCGGTCTTAATCACAACGTAGTTAAAAGTTCGTTGAGTTGACTGTCCCTGAAATTCTAAGACAATCAAGCAACGGCGTTCCTAAGCAGTGTAGGCAGCAAGGTGCTAGGCAGACAAGTTTTTTCCAGTTTCTCAACTTTAGTGATTAAGTGAAATGAGATGTTTGCCTGGTCTAGGATGCAGGATCAAAACATCGACTATGTTTACGAGAAAAAACCCAGGATCGACTTCCTTTTAACTTCGGTAATGGTCAGGAATTCGCTGTTTTCCTGAACAGCGAACACTAAGTTGTTATTACAGCACTTATTCATTCACAAGAGCTGAAGTTTCGGCGGTTTCGACTTCTCCAGAGCCTGGAAGAGCCAGCTTGATACGCAATCTACTCAGAGAAACACTTTTGTAACTTCAGCAGATAAAACATGGTGCATAAAACTTCACTCACATATTTAAAAGACCAGAAGCCTCCGGGATAAACTTCAAAAACCCCAGAACGAACTCCGTAAAGGAGTGTCTTATGATCATGGGGGAGCCCGCGCCAAATCTCAGTTCGATTTTTGCATTGATCCAGACAGATCCCTCATTTGTGTAGACTCTGTTTGGCTGGTGTCCACGAGATAACTGGAAAACTTACAAAGAACAAATTGATGAGTGTTTAAAAGAGACTATTTACTATGCGAATGAAACTTTACGCATTAAGTTTTATCTACTGAGGTCATGAAAAGGTTTAACTGAGTGTACTGCGTGTCAAATGACTCGGCGAGGCTCCGAAGAAAGCGAAACCGCTGAAACGTCACCTACTGTGAATGAATAAATGCTGTAATAACAACCTCGTGTTTGCTTATATTAAGAAAACAGTGCCTCTGTTTGTATTGCAGGGCACCCTTAACCACTGCGCTACTCGTATACAGAAATCGTTTGTTCATATTTGCATTCAAACTACTGTATCAATAAATTGTTAATGCTTCACCTCTGAGCCCTGGGCAGCAAATGAAACGAGTTCAATGTTATGGCGAGCAATCATTCGATTCATCTTTTCTTTGTTCTTGTCATCGGCATAGATAATAGTGAGTGCTTTCGTGGAGATATTTAACTCCACCTTGTGATTCGCCAATTCAGGCTCGCCAACCAGCTAAAAAATAGAGAGGGAGTCTCATTGATATCTAGTAAAAAAACGTGAACATTAGTTATCTTCCTCATCTAAAAAGTTCCTCGAAAATAACTTAAAATAAGGTATTGTTTAAGGCCCTCACCAACTTTATAATAGCATTCGTTTCCCTAATTGGAATGATACCACTCGATCCAGCAATTATATTAATACATTCTCTGAAAGAATTTTGGATTATCTCACAACAAAGTACTCAGATCAGCAAAATACATCCAAAAGATTTGTGTGAAATTATTAAAAGCAGTCCCACTAAAGAAAAACGCTGAGAAAAACAAAAATCCCAAAAACTGGCGCTTACTTGACAACTAATGGTCTCATATCGTCCGTCATTTCATGCAAAGCAACGATCACTGGTACGCTACCCAGATACTAAATGGAGTACCCGATTAGTATCCGGTATAGAAAGTGAGTAAAATACTGTGGTACTCCGTCATTTGTTTTCATTTTCATTACATCTACCTTGATAATCTTCTCATCTGCTTTGGTGAATTAGGTAATACTAGTAAAACTTTGTACTGGAACACTTGGATGTCCCGTCTTCATTGGTTGTGCGGGCCCAGTATAACTCCTACTTTTTCGGAATTTTGCTGATTTAGCTATTGTGGTTGCCTGGAGTCCCAAGGTCGGCACACCCAAGGTCTGCATAAGGTCGTCACTACCCCAGGTAGTACCGCTGTTGTGGATCAGAGGGAGATTTACCACCAAGCGACTAGTTTGATATTAGGACTGTGGTGAATCCTGGTACTGGTTTACTTTTAGCTGGATTTCCTGGTGGAAACACTAAACTCTTCAGCTTAAGAGGCCCTGCTGGGTAATTAGTCTCCCTTCTGTACATCGCAGTCCAACGCCCAAAGAGCATCTGATATTGTAGTAGTTCTAAGAATTTGGCGATAATGTGGAATATTTCGCAAGAACAGTTTTGAAATTGTTGATTTCACTTCATGTTTAGCCCGTTAGAAACTCATTTGTATTTCTAAGACACGAATTCTGTTTTTTGTCTTTTGCCACAAATCACCAGAAAAACTACTTGAAAGAACTACAGTGTTCACAGAAACTCGCGCTGTTTCCACTGAAAATGTGATGAGTGAAGGATTCTGAAGCAAAATATGAAAAACGCACCTCGAATGTGAATTGAATTCCGCTGCCACGCAGCTCAGCAGCTGTTGGCGGAAGTACCATGACATTCGCTGCGGACTTTAGGAATAAGCTCAGATAATAAGTGGATTTCTATTGACTTCCTACTGTACTGGAATAAGGTTCTTGAGCTGATAGAGGAACGTGAGCACGAAGCTCTTTGCTGTGAGGTCGATCGATATGAAGACTAGTCACGGTGTGTGTGTGTGTGTGCGTGTGTGTGTGTGTGCGTGTGTGTGTGTGCGGACAGTGGAACAGCCGTAATGTCACACAGTCGTAACACCGTGACTCATGATGTCCACTACTAATGTACTAGTAATGATTTCGGCGGCTCTGGCAGACGTCATTACAACTGGGGCGTAAATGTTATCCTATATGGGAGAGCCACTGGATATAGATACCGGATTACTATCACGGTGATTTCCTCCTAGTGGTAGTATTTTTAATTAACATACATCATTTCTTAACCAACTTAGAGTGGTGAACTACAGCACTATAGCATACCCAACAAGAAAATCCAGAATTATCTGACCAATGCAGAGGTTAATAGAAAAGCAAGAAAGAAAAAAAAGAGAAGAAAGAAGTCGAGTGAATTAGATCATAGTTTTGAGGCCCTGTTCTGGGCGATATTTCCACTTCCTACTCGGTGGGAGCGATCGCGTGTAGCGCAATGGTTGGAGGCGCCCTGCAATATACATTGGATCGATTCCTGTGCCACAGGCCCACCAAGCATTCCATACCTCCGGGGTCGGCAAATTGGTATCAGAGTTGCCTTGGAGGATAGCAGCACTGACTCGATACATCGGCAGACAACCGTGAGTCCAGACATGCATTTAATCACCTCCGACGATGCTTAATGAAGTCGGATGAATAGCGCATCCCTCAAAGATAGATCAATGCCAAGAGTTTTATCCTTTTTTATTTATTCGGTGGCCTAGCGATCTAATTGGTAACAAGGCATAAAGTAACGTCGCTTTAACCAAAGTGCTTACGGGTACTTCATGTGTCTCTATGATTCGCATTCTATAGTTACTTGGCTCAAAGAGGAGCAAATATATAATGAACCATCAGGAAGAAATGCTTGAAGAATTGGATACCTTAGCATAACTCCATGTAGTTACTCCGCTTCTGATCATATAATTCCAGCAGAACCGTGCAGCACCTTCAATTGACATTGTCCAGAAAGAAAAGCTCCTCTCCAATCTCGGATAAAACGCGATAGCTGGTGGGGTGACATTATGAGAACTCTTTACCATGCCAGTCCTAGAGCTCTATAGGAAATGTAGATAGACCAAGGAACAATGGTCCAGTTGTTACAAATAGTATTGAGGTTTAGGACCCGTAACTGCACAGTACTTAAGGCATGTATGAGGCCATGAAATCGAGAAAAAAAAACCCGTTTTATCGCGTTAATTTCCTTAATTTTTCTCATCGATTTATATAAGCGTTTACAACAAATATAGAAAATTGAGCTTTTTCGTGATTTCAATGATACTGAGATATTTGCAAAACTCCGGACCGCAGGTGTATGCGGTGGAGAACGAACGCGCTATTGTCCTTTCCAGGGAGTAACGCGCTCGTAGTTCTATCGATCTTTGCCACAGCAGTCACCCGTCAGCGGGACTGATCTGGGGGCCCTGGATACCCTGCCATTAAAAAAGAGTAGGCAGTAAATAATAAGTTGAGATTTTTCGTGATTCTTCTTGCTAGACACTTCATATGGATCTATGTTACATGAGATCGACTCCGCTTCTACAGTACATTTCCCATGCAGTACTGCTTCGTAATAGAGGTGTTTGTTATTTGTCAGTACAAATATGCGTACATCCAATCGACTCTTCGGCTTCATTCACTATCAAGTAATCAAGATCTCCACTTGCTTTTAGCACCATTTTTCCTCAGAACTATGAACTTCCATTGGGCATATGTTGTAATATTTTTATTCACTAATATATATATATATATATATATGTTGCGAACAACCTGCTACGAAGTTACCATTAAGCAGAGTTGTATCACTATTAAAATGATATTAGAGCATATCACTAACAAAATGGACGACATGAATCAATCTCGCCCCATACAACAACGGAAATAATTGCAATTTTCGACTTCTGAAGAAACATCACACTTCATAGAAAGCTTCATTAATTGAAATGAAAACCACTGGAATCTACAGATCTTTGCTAACAATATGCACTTTTTTCAATTCTTGGAGAATATAGACTATTTTGCTTTTCCTTTGAGGCCCGTTTCTCCAGAAGAAACGAACGAACCCTAATGAAGCACTTGAACAAGCGAGGTTTCATCCTCCAAATGGAGAGATGTCTCCAAACTGGGTGTTGACGCTTGCTGTTGCTTGCGTTAAAAGCTCAAATCTGTCATTTTTCTTTTTTTTTCTGTAAAATTCGAATTCAGAAAAGAAAATAGCTACATACTGAAGCGGCACTTTGTAAAAACTAGTTATACTTTAGTGCAAAATAGCAGTCTCTTCTCTAATTATGTGAGCTACCTAACTCCTAAAGTACTTTAGTTCCCCAAGGATTTTCGGCAGTTATCGAAAAACCAGTATTGTCTATTATGCGCTAGGGTAGAAAAGACAAAAGCACATGTGGTTAGAAGGAAAATACCTCTATAATTCCAAGTGGGAATCGTATAAGAAATGATAAACGTCTGAATACAACCAAGCAAGATTTGAACAGCCATGCTACCTCACACCTAGAGCAAGTCTCCAATACTTAACCGTTCTAAACTCTAATCGCGACCCGAAGTCTATAATTAAATGCTGACATGAAAACCGTTCGTCAAGAGTCCTAGAGATTAAAACAAAAACTACAACGTTAGCCTGAAGTCGTAACTCAAGAGCACCGTCTTAAGTGAATTTAAACCTATAATTCAACATGTGAGACATCCAGCACCGTATTATTTGGATCCGGCCCAAGTAAAGATGAATACACTGCATACGTATGACATGAAGCACCTCAAAGCAAGGAACTTTGAAATCCTTACGAAAAAACTAGTGAATGTAGTTGATACAAATAAAAACATACCAACGAGAACAAAAACATGCCAAATCGCATGTGCAAAAGGTATTATTCCGTCCATCTTGAAAAATACTACTCCAGCTATATAAACTAGACCACCAGTTGCCATCCATTCCAATCCAGTGCGGTCATTCTTCAAAGACAACGTGTTAGGAAGACAACCTCGTACGAACAAGTCATCTGAATGCAGACCATGCTAAAAATGGCAACAGATGGACATCCAGCAATCAGTATGTAAATAATTGTCTCCAGAGTTTTGTACCTGTAACGACATCTGTGTGACAGTTTAAAAACTCCTTGTAACTTATGAGGAGACTACACTTACTTCTCATGAAAATTGTATTGATATAATATTCCAAGTAGTGCAAAGATCCAAACCATCCACCTAAGATTTGAACCAAGATTTCCGCAATTTCGCAACCCCAACCACGGTGTATAGGATGCCGCAATGAAAAGATAAATGGCGGCACGGTCGCAAATGTGGAGGTAATACCGCAACCGAGTTTGCCTGAATCTCAACTTTTCTAAGTAGTTTTATCACCAGATGGGAGATATCTTCCAGACTTACGTTCTTTTTGGTCTACACATCAACTCACACGCGTGGTAGCATGTGGAGGACGAGAACAACAACGTTGTGAACAATCCATAGACGATCACCACATGACATTGTAATTCACGATGTGATATGGCGACCATGTGCCGAAAAATGATCACACTGGGCACTATGCCTATCTGAAAGACGCTGTTCAAACGCATTTTTTTAAATTTTATTTTATATGGTTCGTCTTTACGTCTACGGGGCAGATCCAAGTACTTCTCACTTTCGACTCGTCTCCTCGAATGCATCACCCACTAAGGTTTACCTACTTTTACGTGTGGCTTCGGCTGCTGCTTGAAGACTTTATTTCACTTTGAACGTCCTAGGGTGTTGGTCGGAGCCGATCGTTCCCAATTGGATCACAGAGAGCGATTTTTTCTCAGGTCAACTCCGGTACCAATTTCCCGACCCCGGAGGGATGACGGGCTTGGCTGGCCCGGAGCGGGATCGAAGTGGCACTATGCTCGTGAAGACCGACATCACTACCACTGTGCTATCCGCTCCCACTGTTCGGACGCGTAATTTCTAGAATAATCCTGTAAACTAACCGCATGGGATATTGTATTTGCCCAGTGCTCATATGTTGTCGGTTCGTAGGTCTCTCCTATTGAGGCCCGCTTGTTCTTATACAGAGAAATGCTGAAAGAGCAAGTATCCTAACGAAGTATTTGTAGATCCAAGGAAAATGGGTGGCTATCAGGAATAATTATTTCCACGCGAACGCTTCAATTTCAACTCACTAGTCGGTAAAAACAGTTGGGCTCTCCAACTCTGAACCATAATATCGTAACTTATGGAGAATTTTACTCGTTAAAATAAAAGAAAGCCGTAGCATCCACATATTTTTTGTTAAAAGGATACGTTCCACTATTGCAAGATGACGGAACTCCAACTTTTTGTTGTCTAAAAGATGCCCTTTTCATCGATAGGTCTTATTTCGAAGAGGCAAGCTACTGAACATAGAAAATCCACAAAACTAAAACTCCTGGAAATTTACATGCCTCTCCTGCAAGTCTATGCCCTCATGTAACAGAATTATTGAAAAATTGCCAGGATCTTTCCAAAACCCAACTATGGGTACTATGTGTTAGGGTCAGTTTTTGGTCTAGCCAAAAGATTTCTGCCAGAACGTTTTACACTTCTGTGGAACGTGGAACTTGCACCTTACTGAACAAATTTATTGATGTTACTCTCTAAAAAAGAAACTGGGAATAACAAAACCAATATTCTTCACAAATTATAGAGCGAACCATCTATTATCGCATTTAGCTACAATAGACAATACGTATTTGGCCTTTAAAATGACTGTCATTGTCCTAAAAATATGTGAAGAAAGTGTTTTTATCTTTCCAGAAACATCACCGAATTGACACTGTTCATGTGATTCTCTCATGAACCAAAAGCGTCCCCGGGATGAATTATTTAGACCCAAAAGAATTTACTATGCGATATTGAAAATCACAATCGTCCAACTTAAATGCAAGTTAGGTCACATGGTTACAGTTGGTTCTAATAGTTACCTTTCTATACCGCAACCACTCATCGGCGCCAATTTGTGGCCGCCTATATAGGCGAAACACAACTGTGGGAACACCTGACACTGGAAATACACTGAAAGTTAGAATTATTTATAAACACGGTGGTACATATGAGACAGCAAAACATGGCTAAGATGCGGCGTCGATCGCAAGGCAGCCAAGATTCTCCGCCAGTGTAAAAATGGTGTAAAAAGAACTTCAATAACAAGTAGAATTGGGGCTGGTTTACTCAACTAGTCATAGTTTCTTCCGTATTTGATGATGTTTTGTTGAAAGGCATGACTGCATCGAAACGGGACAATAAAGCCACAGTGATAAAAAGATAAAGCTCTCAGCTCTGAGCAATCCCTGAGGAATTCGCAGTGCATTCGACTTCCTTAACCATCGTTGGAGACGACTGAATACATACGTGGCTTTCACAATAACTCCTGGGGGCCTACCAGTGTATCGAACCAGTGTTGCTATCCTCCTGGACAAGTCTGGTACCACGTTACCAACCTCGGAGGGACGGAAGGCTTGATAAGCTCGGAGAGCGGAGACCGATCCTAATTGTCCTTTGCATGGCGCCTCCGACCATTGCGCTACACGCGCCGTTGGTTGTACGCACTAATCACAGCGAAGCAACAAAAAATAGTTTACACTGCAAAAGAATAACTGCTTTATTACTAAGCATAAAATGTCCCATTGTCGATATTTGAATGAAGGAATCCACACCTTCACGTGGGACTCCATACGACATGCCTTTTACAAAGAGATATAGTTATTTTTTAAAAAAAAACTATACAGAGAGCAAGTATGCTATCTGCATATTTTTCCAGAAGGTTAAAGATGAATCAAAAAGGTCAACTAGAGAGATAACCTTTCCTTCACAAATACGTGGAAGAACGAGCATGTAACCAAGAAACAGGTCAAGGTCACCACAGAGGTCAAGGTTTATTCGGTGAAAACCAATGTCGAAGAATCAACCAAACCAACAATAACATACAATAAAAAAAAATGAAGTGCATGGTAGAGTTCACTACATTTTCACTACTCGCTGACAATCTGGGACACCTGATTGTATGTGTGCTCATCATCTTGATGACTAGAATCGGAGTTCTCCTTATTCACTAGTTCCGACTCCGACTCATCTAAAAAAGAAATAAAAATAACAAGAAGGATTCATTCAAGCTCACAAACTCGCATTGACGGATACGGCTGAAATAAACTCACCTAAGCCATTCCTATATTTGCTATGAATTGCATCCAGACTATTGCCATTAGATCCAACTGAATTCGAATCATTCTTTTTGTACAGGCGACGTTTAGATGTCGCAACAGATATCACCTCTGAAAAGATAGGAACACTTTCCCGGAAAATCTCGCGAAAGTGAACAAAAAATGAGTTGAGGTCTTTTCCTAAACATACCTAACGAGTCCGAGTCTTGACTGGTAGAGATGTCAACCTCTTCAATACGAAGGCGTCTAGAAGAAGGCCGCCAGGGTGACTCGTGCACACGGGGAATGCGTGGGCTGGAGACGGCAGCAGAGTCTTCAGAACAGTGAGCAGAAATAAGACGAAGACAAAAGAAAAAATGTATTCTTAACGAAATTTTAAAAATGCTCACTCATACCAGCATGTGCATTTGGTGTTCGGCTAGAACATGCTTCTTCCTTCATCGTGCTATTGAATGGTCCCTCAATAAATCTCGACAATTTGACAGTTTCCGGCGGAATTAACGGTGCGCTTCCATCAATAGCTATTGATACGGTGGTTTTCATTCGACTGAAATGTTTTATTACGCTATAGTAAGAATTTCGAGTAAGGCTGACGATCACGAGAATAAGATTTATACCTCTTGAAACTCTCCGGCACTTGTCCGGCACTTTGATCTGAGCTCACTGTAGACGACGATACATCTTCCTGAATTATAAAAGCCCCCGCAAGTTGTTGTAGAGCACCATGTTCGGACATAGAGATGCAATCCAGAGACGGCAGGTCGGTTGCATTATCTCGTGTCTGTTATAGGGACCATATGGAAGACAATGTGAATAGAAAACACTGCAAAAACATCACAATAAAGAAAACCTCCTTATTAGCTATAATTGGTGCCTCGAAGCGAATCGATGTTTGGACATCGGTTTCTTTACAATGAATAGTAACAGGCAGAGTGGGTTTTGCTGAAAATTCGGTAAAATCTAAGACTTTGGGTTCCAAAAATTGATTCAAAACGAAACAATTCTGTAAGCGAAAAGAACAGAACGGACAGAGCGGCGTGGAAGGAATAAAGTGAAATTCTTTCACTCTTGTCTGGGTAGTAGAGGAAGAAGTCACCACTTCACGTAGTTGTTCAACAAACGATTTTTCGCGGCCGATGTTCCGAAGCTGATCAACAAGAGATCTCTCTTGACAAAGCCGGGCACCTAGCTAAGATAACAATACTTCCTTGAAACAAATGTTTACTCACAAGTGGAAAATTCCAACAACGTACTCGTTTCGCTAAATCGCTGATCTCCGCTGAGCTATCTGTGACTTCACGTGGGCTTTCTCCGATGAATAATGTTGTGTCATCAACCTGACTATTAAAAATGTTGCGAATCACACCAGCGCTACAATCCTTCAAAACTATAAATATGAATAAACAGAGAAGACTAGACTACAACTTACCAGGCTACACAATGGTGTATGCGCATCAGAATCATGAGTGACTTCCTCGACAACGCGTTGCTTTTCCCTGTAGTAAACCTCTAGAGGTATTACGATTCAATAAAACGAAAAACAGCAGTCCCTTACGGAGTTTCTGGAGATCTTCTTTCCTTTCGAACATCTGATATATCAAGCACCGGGAGATCAAACGTCACACTATTTCCTTTAGGTGGGTATACCGGACCAGCAGATTTTACGACAGCATCACAACCTTCTGAAGAGAAATGATTCACACTTGAACAAGTGTACAGAAACCTTTCAAAATTAAATGTATTAGACCGAAATAAGGAGCACGATTTTGCAGACGTTTCTCAAAAATAAATACCTTGCTCGACTCCATATCCATGCTTTCGTAAGACAGCTAACACGGACTCTTTATTCAACCGCGTGTTTGAAACCAGATCATCAACAGAGTATTCACCCGCATTCATACCTCGTAAGATCTCCTAAAGTAAGGCAATCTGAGCAGTAGCTTGTACTTGTAACCCTATGGATCTAAAGCTACTTGTTTCCATGAAAAATAAGCGCAGTTGTAGAAACCGTTACCTTAATTTGTAATCGAATGAGCAGAAGCTTCCTTGAACAGATTCTAGAAAAGTCGTCCTGCTGAGATCTTTAAAAATAGGAAAATTAGCCATGATAAACATCTATATAACATTATATCCACTAATCAAATGAGCAGATAAGTAGAGGTGGCCTTTAGAAAAGGTAGTGGGGATAAACCAGATCACCTCACTTCTCCAAAGTAAGCCAGAAATCCTGATTGACGTCGTACCAGCGAGGGGATCGAATTGACGCACGGACATTCTTCGCTATTCGTTTCACAGCTCGTCTCGACTGCAAACGTTTTTCAGCCGAAAGCGATACCAACACCATGTCCAAGCTCAGGCAAGACAACTCCTTACCTAAACAACTTGACTGGAAAGTTTCAGAGCAATACTACCGAGTAGATAAGAACCTGCAACAAATCCATCACACTTTTTCAGAGTTGAAACGATCACACTCTCAACAATAGAACTTATAGATCAATAACACGGCTGAGAGAATGGCGAAACGAAAGACTCGCATGGCGTGGTGGTGATCGCGTTGGCCAACGGAAAGAGGAATAGCGAGATGCCTCCTCATTGAGGACGGATCACTGCCAAACCATGAGAATGGCAAGTTTGGCAATATCTTAAAAACGAGAAAGTCTTTTCATATGAACCTCATGTCAGCTCAGTCATACAGGTGATTTATGAAAAGCATTCTAATCCACATAAAACCTCTAGAAGCACTATTCGAGGATTCTATCCACTACTACATGAGAGATCCACTAAGATGGACATTCACACGCAAAATATTCCTCCGCAGAGAAGACATTCTGCATTTATAAGTGTGACAGACAACTTAAGCTCCTGAAACAGTTGGATTCATCGTATCATTGCAAACTTATTTTAAACTATAATTGCGCATTGTTTCTTGTAAACCATGATGTCCTCCCTATGGTTTACCGCCTCATCATGGCCGGGAGGCGTTCCAGGGTGTTGGGCTCCAGTGTACAGTGGGAAGATTCGCCCCCCCCCCCCCCCCCCCCCCCCCCCCCCGGCAGAATCCACCAAGCTGGATGAAGTTCGCCGGCGTTTCCATCAGGAAACTCAGCTAAGAGTGAAGCAATACCAGGATACACCACGTTCCTGGCATCAAACTAGTCGCATGGTGGTAAATCTCCATCCGAACCACAACGGCGGCAACTGCCTGTGGTGGTCGTGATGACGACCTGGGGCAGACTTTGGCTAAGTTGACCTCGGGACTCTAGGTAACCAAAAATGTAAATTATGCTGGGCCACGCACAACCAGTGAAAATGGACCATCCAAGTATCCAAGTAAGTTACTGTAAAACTGAGCTTGTCAATGAAATAGGGTACAGCTGGGATCATTATTCCTCCAGAAAAGAATGCATGAACCCGACGAACGTTCTTGATAACGTTCACGAGCGACCTCCCACGTTTTGCCACGGTGCAGCCGATCGCGACGCAGATCCATTCCGCGGCTTGCGTCGCGTGTCGACGCGATTTTTTCCAAGTCCGGGTGTGCACTTGGACTTAGTCTGCGCAGCACTCCCGGTCCCATCGTGTAGTAGATTACCGCCGACCGTGAGAAGCCGATTGTGTTCGTATTTCGTTATCGTTGTTTACTTGTCGAGCTAAACTCATATAGAGGTGTCACATTTTCGCTCACTCGCGTTTTTGACCTGTTCTAATCGATTCGAGGGTGCCGTGACGTTTTTCCGTCGTCGTGTCTTTCTCACGCACTCCATCAGCCATCTGGTGCGCGAGTTTTCGTCGAGCAGATAATCATATTACAAAAAGTCAGACATTATGAGCGAAGTTGCCTTCGTTTATACCGTGAGCGATCTCAGTAACTTCCTCTACAAATCGATTTTTTCGTTTTCTTTAACAATATTGTGGTCTGTGGCTGAGCGTGAATATTGAAAGGAAGGGATAGTTATATAATCTTTGTTGCGTAAGGTCTAGATAGTCTTGCCATAGTGCTAATCGCTTCGAAAAGTACCTTAGAGACTGGCGCTGTTGTTCGTTATCGAGGGCAACAGCAAAAGTCTATTTGACGGCAACCCGTCATTAACTGTTACATCGACGGAGTAGGGTTCTTTGTAGTAAAATGACCTCCCCCCCTTTTTTTTTCTCTATTGAGATGGGTACTTCATATAAGCGAAGGAAGCAAATAAAGAGTGCAAGCTATAAGATTGAAAATAGGCTGAAGATAATGGTAAGAATAGAGACCCCTATTTAAATAATTAGTATTGCAGTGGTGTGATGAATTCGAATAGTTTTAGGTAAGGTTGAGAAGTTCTTGGAAATTCTTTATACCGTTCTGTTCTTGATAGGCTGACATGCGGTTCTTAACATGCTTATTTCGCGTTCGCGGTTCTCATTGTCAGTACTGAAACAGGTTGAAGACTCAGTCCGTGATATAGCCCGAACAGTGAGTATTCGGATGATTGTTCTAACTTCATGCAATATTAGCGACAGTTTTAAAGTCCTAATGTTATATTAGGTTATAAGTCTTAATCTGTGGAACCGCCACATTGACATCTATGGACCTTGGCTGTGTGAATTTTTGAAGTAAATGGCGCTGTCAGCGATTTAATGAGCGCTGGAGGGGTAAAGGTGCAAGTGGTGCAGTGGATAACAAGTGACCCCCGAAAAGGGTACTGGTGGGTTCGAGTTTAAACTAGGTTCCAGATTTTGCAAATATCTCAGCATCGTTGTTGTTTTTCATATAGTACCACGCGGTGAAATAATGATAGGCAGTAAATAGAAGCTTAATCTCATTGGGGGTTTACTCCACATGTTGCGCTCCTAGGCAGATGATGTATGGCACCCATTAAACGTGCGAAACAAGGTTTTTTTCTTTTTTTGAATAATTAGTTGCAGTCTCGTAGAGGTCCGTGTAGTAAGGATTTTGGGACCTCTGTTGTTGTAGTGGCCAGTTGTGGAAGGTAGCACGTGAAAATATCTAGAGATCGATTTCGTTTGAAAGTGAAATTAGGTTCTTGTGAAGATGAGTCATGGTCTTCCATTGTCCTCTACTTCCTTATTGAAAAACATTTCACATTCTGAAGCCTTTGGGAGATTTGCGAGATGAATCATACATTGAGAATAATTGGAGTGTTTTCCAATATAAAGGATACTGTGCTATATTATAGGGTGGATGTAGCGCAGTGGTTAGAAGTGCCCTGCCATAGACACGTGGTCGTTTCGATCCTGCATACCGTGTGCACCACAATTTCCATCCACCTGGGTTATCCAGACTTATTAAGAGGATAACAGCACTGACTTGATAGATCGGCAACCCAGCAGAAGTCATTGTGAAATTCATTCATGCATTCACTTCATTTAGCATCGTTGGAGATGATTGGATGCATACCTGACCTTTACAATGACTCGCCGTGGCCTACCGTTGTATCGAGCCAGTGCTGCTATCCTCCCAGACAGGTCTGGTACCAATTTACGACCCTGGAGGGATGAAAGGCTCGGTGGGCATGGGGCCTGGATTGATCTCATGTGTATTCCTTTCTTCTACGATATATATATATGTATATGTATATATATGTATATGCATATGTATATATATACAGTGCGCGTGTGGCGCAGTGGTTGGAGACGCCACAGCGACAAACACGTGGAATTGATCCCCGCGTCCATGGCTCACTAAACCCTCCATCCCTCCGGGGTCGGTAGATTGGTACGAGACTTCTCTGGGAGAATAGTACCAATGACTCGATCCATCGGTAAGCCACCGCGAGTTATTGTAAAGGCCAGAAATGCATTCAGTCACCTCCAACAATACTTAGTGGAGTCGAATTCATGGCGCATACCTCAGGAATTGATCAACGCCGAGAGCTTTTTAGCTTTTTTTGTACACATGTATGATGTACGATCCAAACATTCGCAACGTGGAAGACTAATGTGAAATTTTGAACTTAGAAATTATAACTTTAATGATGCTGAGATATTTGCAAAACTCTGGACAGCAGGTGTCTGCGGTGGGGAACGAACGCGCTACTGTCCTTTCCGTGGAGTAACGCGTTCACCACCACACCATGCGGGTGTTTTGTTTCGCCTGTCTCCTGGTGGTGAACGCGTTACTCCACGGAAAGAACAATAGCGCGTTCGTTCCCCACCGCAGACACCTGCTGTCCAGACTTTTGGAAATATCTCAGCATCATTAAAGTTATATTTCGCAATGTATACTTGTATAGCCGTTAAAAAGAGTAGGCAGTAAATAATAAGTTAAAGCTATAAATTATATTAAAAGCATGGAGTTTCCAAAGTAGATTTTGATTTCGAATGACGTGTTTCGTCACAGTGATTAAGTCAACGTTTCATAATGTGCCATCCTGAAGACATCTAAGGAAGTCCAAAATTTCAATCCGAGTTAACTCATATTGGCTGGTATATTTCGTATGGGAAGAGATGCTCTGTTATTTCTCTGTCAGGGTTGAACCTTTTGAAGATTACCATTGTATGAAACTTAACACCTTGTTAATAGCTTATGAAGTTTTAGTAAAAGAATTCATCGGAAGAGATGAAAGGACGGTGCTTGCTTTTCGAGGCTTTCAAAACTTTTCATATTAGTCAAAATATGGTAGTCTTACATCCTAGTTTATGCTCTGAATTATTGCTTTGCATAATGAGCATTGTTCAATATGCTTTCAGAAATTACATGACTTTTTTCTTCGTTGAAAGTACTGGTGTGCTGAATCGTTAGTTCTGTTGACGCTTTTGACGTGTGATGTGCTTTTTTTCAGCCCACGCTGTTGCGTTGAGCTTGACCTGATTAGTCAAATCGTATGGCTGACGTGGTTACCTCACCCATATTGACTGATAATCAGAATAAATCCGAATTATGTGGCGGTGATAGGTTGGTTTTACCCTAGAATTTGATTGAACGCCTAAGAATAAAGTATACATTGTTGACGTGAATGAACTGACGATCCTGACAATAGTAGCATCAAAGCTGAGTGCTGACTACCGCACTTGTCAAATTATACTGTAAAATTTACGAGTATCATCTAGTGACTACGGTAGCCATTCCCACGCCAACGGCAATTACGAGGTGGATGTTGAGCAGCCGAGGTCTGTCAAACAGGAGGTAATTATTCGACCTAGATATACAGTAGTTCAAGTTTTTTTAAAGTGCACAGCAAAATGGTTGTATTTATGAACAGATACTCAAGTGTTGTTTTAGAATGATTGTTTAGAATAATAATTGCGTTTCTGATGATGCCATATATTATCACATAGTTATTCTAAAGTGTACACAATGGAATCTTCCACTATAAATCATCACGTGATTTCCCACTACCAAACGCAACTTTGCAAAAGCTCTTATGCAATCGACTTTACGATACGTTGCATGTGTTCGGTTTACTGTTATTCTTCATCATTACACTAAACGAGAGAGCTACTCTTTAGCCACAATAATCGCACATTAAATACACAATAACATTAAAGTCTTCTCTCGTCTCTTATTTCGCTATAGTAGTTCACCGAGCTATTCCTAAACAATCAGGGATATTCAAGTCCCCTAAATGAGAGCCGACTATTATGTTATTCCAAATCATTGAATCGCATGTTTTTATTCGAATTGACGAGTACAATGCATACACGTAAGCGAAACTACCCATATAATTCCGTGTTACGATGATTTACGGTAGTGTTAAGTCAATCCTGCGCGTGAAACAGAGTGAATCTGATAGGTTTAACTATTAGGTTATTGAGAAATAAATGAGCGTTTTAAAATGTTTATTGTTTTAATACATGTTTTTTACCGACAAAATGTACTTTGTGCCTTGCATTATTATGTGTCATCAGGAAGCTGGTTTTATGCTCTCTCTAACCATATCTTTATATCTCGTCAAAACTTAAATTTTCCTTTACCAATTTTGAGCTCTACAATTTTAGATGTCAAAAACGAATTTTCGTCATATTTTTTATGAGTTCAAACTCGGTCTAAGTGCAGCAGAGACGGCTACAGACTCGAAACATTAGTGAAGTTTGCAGTGAAGGTATTGTTGCGAAATCAACAGTGCGAAAATGGTTCCGGAAATTCCGATCATGTGATTTCGTCCTCGAAGATAAGGAAGGCCGCGGATGTCCCAGTGAAATTGACGACGACGAATTGAAGGCACTAGTGGAAGCAAACACGCGAACAACTGTTCGAGAGCTTGCAGAACAGCTTAGCGTAAGCACAGGAACAGTTTCCACTCGCTTGAATCACATAGAAAGGACAAAAAAACTCGACAACTGTCTGCCGCACGAATTAAACGATAATCAGAAAAGTCGCGGTTTTGAAGTGTCGTCTGTTTTTGTTCTGCGCAACAAAAAACACTCTCCTTGATCGAATTCTGAGGTGCGATGAGAAGTTTATTCAATACGACAGCCGGCGTCGTTCAGCTCAATGATTGGATTGCGATCAGGCTCCGCAGCACTTCCAAAAGCCGAAATTATACCAAACAAATGTTATGGTGACTGTTTGGTGGTCTGCAGCCGAGCTGTTTCATCACAGCTTTTCAATGCGGGCGAAACCATTACGGCAGAAAATTATTGCCAACAAACCGTAAACTTCAACAACAACGACCGGCATTAATCAGCAGAAAACGACCAATATTTCTCTACGACAGCGCCCGGCTTCACATTGCGGAACTAGCGCTGCAGAAGTTGAACGAGTTGGGCTACGAAACTATCTAATCCGCCATATTCACCGAACCTCTCACCTATCTACTATCACTTCTTAAAGCACCTTGACAACTTCCTGCGCGAGGAATGTTTCACCAACCACGATAACGCTGAAAATGTCTCCAACGAATTCATCGCTTTAAGAACTCAAGAATTTTATGCAGTTGGAATAATTAAACTTGTTTCTTGGTGGAAAATGTTTATATTGAAATAGTTTTTACTTTGTTTAATAAAGTTTTGTTAGAAGTATGTTATGACATTTTAAACAATATAGTTAAAAACGCTCATTTATGTCTGAGCAACCTAATATGTGTCTGCGTAATGGGTCCGTATAGCTGATTAATTAATCATGGACAGACGCGGATACTACACATCACACTACGTCTCCATCATTTGAGGGATCTCGAGTCGGTTAGTCGCGAGGCTAGGTGGCACGTCTCCACATGGCGGCTTGAGGGTTAATCGCGGACCAACAGCGACCGCGGCTTCCTTAGACGCAAGTGGCTTCAGGGGATGGACTCCCTGTTTCTGCGGTGGCAATTTGGCAAATACTTTCTGCATCTACTGGGATGTATTCATGTATACTTGTGTGGGTGTGTTCTCGTTTACGCAGACTGTATTCTACGAGTCAATTCGGCCAAAAGTCTGCAGTCACGTGATCAAATAACGGAAATATGTGTGAAGTGGTTGGAACTTGCCTCCAGCAAATAAGCTCCACACCTACCCTGGTAGAAACTGGCAACCTACCCGTGAGCGTACCCACACCCACGTTTCGAGCTTAGCAAACAACGTGGATATCAATAAGCTAAACGCAGTAAAATAAATGGACCTCATTCCCCTGACGCCGAAAGAGCCTGAGACTCAGCAGCGCTGGGTAGGACGAGTACAGAGAGGCTACTAAAATCTCAGAGTTATACTGAGCTACCTAAATCGCATGGACGGTCTGTACCTACAATGCACGCACACTTCATTTAAGTCCTCGATAGAAGAATTGCTCATGCAAGGAAGATGGATAAGCTACGACGTCATCGACCTAGCCGAGACAGGACGACACCATCCATTCAGTGCCATCCATGACACCGGAGAAGATCTGTTTATCATCCGAACATGCGACAGCATAGGAGTGGGGCGGTGTCGGCGTTCCCGTCAACACGAGTTCGTCAATGAACATCGAATCATTCGAACTTTTACGATTGAAGAGACGTGGATCAATACCGGCCGTGACAGTCTTCGTCGTTTATGCACCGATATCAAACTATGACGAAAAAGAAGTTGAAGCGTTCGGTATGGACTTGGAAAAGTTCTACAGAAAAACCCAACAATCTTCAAGGTCATAATTGGCGATTCTAACGCTAATGTTGGACCTAGAGAATAGGAAAAGCGCTGCGTTGGTATCCACGGATTAGAATGGAATGAACAGGGTGAGAGGATGTCTGAGTTTGCCAGGACCATAAATAGTAACTCGCAATTCCAGAAGCCCCACCCTCAACGCTGGACGTGGGAGTCTCTCAATAGGAGAAACCATAACGAAATAGACCACATCAAAGTAAATCGTAGGTTTTGCCTTACCGATATCGCTACCCTCCCAACATTGTACTCGGGGTCAGACCATCTCCTCCGCGCAACATTGCGTTCTTCAATGGAATGTAGAAGAAGCTGCTGAATTAAAAAACGAAGTCTGAAAATCACCGTAAACTAGGATTCATTCAATTCATTAGGCTGCTGTTGGGAAGATACCGTTCTTGTCAACGTAGACGAAGAATACCATCGGCTTACCCAACATCTTCACGATAGCACTATGAAAGCTGAGAAAGTGACCAAGAGACGTCTGTTTCCAGAAACACTCGAGCTAATACGCCAGCGTGGACTCGCACAAGCTGCAGGCAACGGCGAACTAACGACTGAGCTCGCAAAGCAGTGCAGTCAGGCGATAAAAGAAGATCTTAAAGAGAGAAAAGCAGCAGTAATGGTTGAATCTGCAGAGGCCGGGAAAAGCATTCGCATAGCCCACCGAAGCTTCACCAATTACAAGATCAAGATGATTGCACTCCGACGCCTAGACGGAATAGTTACAGCGTCCAGAAAGGGAATGGAGGAAATCATTCACGAATACTACTCAGATCCCCTAGCCACGTCCTCCTCCCCTTATATGAAATAAAGGAGGATGGATATGTCGTGCTACCCGTTCCCTTTCCGAAATCCGACATGCTATTTCATCGGTGAAAAATCGAACAGCACCAGGTCCGAACAGGGTGAAATCTGAGCACCTGAAGAACCTTCCGCCAGTCCTCATAAACGGAGTAGAAGTTCTGAATGGGCATCAGTCATCATTCCTGTTCCAGACTGTGATCACAGGAACAATTTGGAAGTGGCCAATAAAGCAGGACCTCTGTCGAGAGCTTGTTTTATTCAACGGGTTAAACTTCGTTCATTCCTTTACATGCGCAGTAAGGTTGGCTTTGTAAAAGCGTTGTATGGTGTGCTCAAAAAAAGTCGGTAATGGTTGTGCAGATCTATTCCTCGGTGTGATGGCTGGGAGTATTGTCCTCTATCATGTGGGGAAGAGCATGTAGGTACTGGCTTAGGCTACAAAGGTAATAAAATGTTTTGCACCAGGAGTTAGTTCTTCTTGGAGAGATGTTATATGTACCAGCCCATTGTGGCCGTCGTTTGTCAGTTGGTTCATATTCAATCGTCTATGGATAGGCAGTGAAAGCGCTAGGTGTGGTAAGGTATTCCCAGGTCATTGTTACAAATAGTCTCTCGCCCTTTCGTGTTGAAGGAAATCTTACATCACTAGTTTTCCGTGAGTACGATGGAAATTTCTGCAATACGTTTACTTTTATCGGGCTACTCAGTTGTAAATGACTAACCCTTTCTCAGCTCAAGTCGACCCATGCTGGGGCTTAATCCCTGCTATAGATTCGATACCAAAGCCAATGGGAAAAGTTGTACATATTATTGAAGAACTACACATGTGAGGTTATTTTCGTTTTCGCTGTCTATGCTCAGTTTTATGCTAGAACGATCATCAGTAACTCTATAATTTTCTGAATTGTAGCCAGAACTGAGTTCATTTGAAGCCGCACTGGCGGCGGCTGCTGCTGGAGTAAACCATCGAAAGAAAGAGAACGCTCCGCCTGTAAAGAAGGTTTGACATTATTGATAGCCTAATTTAGAGTTTTCTATAGCTTCATATTTAGGAGGTGTACTCAGACGATGATGATATTCCATGGGCTGAGCGTATGGCAAAGGAAAAGAAAGAGAAGTCAGTTGAGAAAAAGAAAAAGAAGAGGAAAGGTAGTGACAGTGAGGACGAATACCGACCAGAAGTATGTTAAGACCTCACCAACTTTTTTTGTCCTGTATTGCCGGAGCTGCCTCACATTCTTGTTGCGATTGCCACTTTTTTGGCTCAAAAATTTCAGCCTCATTTTCCAAATTAGTGTGTCCTGACGTCGTCTAGTTTTCATCGTTGAAATAACTTCACTTTAGTGTTGTATTCATTGTACATTCTTTCTCAGTACTTGCCAAGCAAAGGCTCTCGCAGAATTGTGCGTTTCTAAAAATAGGTTGGGAGATATTTAGACTTCAATTCGTCGGTAATATAGTGGCAAACTATTATTTTCGTGTAGGTAAAAGTCTAGTGCAGAGTTGCTGTCAGGCGTCCTAAATTTCACATTTATATTCTTCCTTCTTCGTGCAGTTGTTTTTCTAATGGTATCTGAGGGTTTAAACAGGTCTTAGATGAAGATGAGATTCCTTGGGCCGAACGTTTGAAAAGGGACTCTATATCTTCGTCGCCGAAGAAGAAGCGTAAGATCGAGGTGGACTCAGATTATGAAGAGAAAAATGTTGATAAAGAAAAGTGGACCAAGAAGGAAGATAGTGGTAGTAACTGTGTCTATACTGAATCTAGGAAGGATAAGGTACGCATATGTTGGGTACATTAGATTTTTGTTGAGATATCAACGTTTATCTTATTGTAAACCACTGAGAGGTGATGAAGTATTTTCATGGTAGCATTCTCTTTTTGATGGAAATATTCATTTGTAGATTTGGATTTCTAGAGAAAGAAGAAGAAGAAGGATAAGGAGGCTAGAGAAAGCAACTCTTCATCGTCGTCATCGAAGAAAACACCGAAGAAAGAGGTGAAGAATGAGCAAGGAGAAATACTGCAGAAAAAGAAGAAAAAACAGGAAGAAGTCGAAGATGTGTGGGAATGGTACTTTTCAATGAAGCTTATCTCCTCTGAAACAAGTTAGGTAAACATTTTACTGTGCAAATTTTCAGGTGGAAGGAGGAAAAGAAGCCAGCTGGTGTGAAATGGAACAGCCTTCATCATAAAGGGCCGCTTTTCGCACCTCCTTACGAACGTTTACCAGACCATGTAAATTTCAAATATGATGGAAAAGTGAGTAATAGTTTCAGTGTGTTCGCAGTTTCCATATTATCCATATATTGATATGGGGGCCTTTGTACTAACCATCTGGAACTAACATTGGTCTTACTGGGCATAATTTAAGGTAGTTCAACTTTCTGATGAAGCTGAAGAAGTAGCAACGTTCTATGCGAAGATGCTAAATCATGATTACACTACCAAAGATGCATTCAACAAGAACTTCTTTCATGATTGGCGAAAGGTATAGTACTGTAAATGTGTATATGAGATCTTCCACAGTGAGGCCTGTTTTGTGGTATGAATATAAAAAGTAATGGTTGGTGAATAAAGAGCATTTTTTCCACAATGGCGTATGCTAGTAATAATAAAAGCAATAGCAATAATAAGTAAAATTAGTAAGATGATTACGTTCATGCTTTTGTTACATTATTTTTCGAGACGAAGATAGACGCGCATCCAATACATTTTGCACTTCTCTGTTGTTGTGAAGTAACTGACAGTTCACATAATTGCTCGTCAAGCAGTTTGTAAATATATTATTCTACTAAGCCTCTGAAACTAGTAAAGTAGTATAAATAGGTTTTTTCTTGCAGTGTAGTTTGTTAATGATGAAGTGATTCAAGTGACCCGTGTAAACAGCTAATGCTTCAAAGTACGAAAGGACAGCGATTTCTAATGCTTGTGTTGGTGTTTGCAACCCTGATGAGGAAGAAAAAGATAGCTTTGAGATTTTTATTGTAGCGTTGCTGCTGAAGCATAACAGTCATTTAAGATAAAGCAACAAAAATCTTAAAGCTGTCTTCTTCTTGAGTCAGTCTAGCAAATTGATTTTATTGTTTGAAGGTTTTGATACATGTAGATTTTCATCATTGCTTATTTTAGGTTATGTCTCCTGCCGAACGCGAGTTGATTACAGATTTGAAGAAGTGTGATTTTCGAGAAATGACTGTTCATTTTGAAAAGCAATCAGAAATTCGAAAGGCGATGAGTAAGGAAGAGAAAGCTAAGATCAAGGTAATCACGCTCTAAAACCCAACTGCCTAAGTGAATATTTTGTCTACTGTAAAGTAGATATACAATATGCTTGACAGGAAGCTAAAGAAGCTGAAGCGAAAATTTATGGCTTCGCTTTTATCGATGGTCACAAGCAAAAAATTGGTAACTTCAGGATAGAACCGCCTGGTATGTGTTTATTCTGCATATGGGTTTGTTTCCTATCAGTTTATCTTTTTATCTGTTTAGGTTTATTCCGTGGTCGTGGTGGTCACCCGAAAATGGGGATGTTGAAAAAACGAGTTCGACCAGAGGATGTGATCATAAACTGCTCGAAGTGAGAATTTATGGTTATTTCCTATCTGATGTAATCAGAAAACAGTGTCAATTATTGGGGTTTAATATCTCATAAGTTCATCTAGTGGTTCATTGCCTCATCATGGCTGGACGGGTGTTTCTGGGTGCCGAGCCACGATGTATAACGCAGATCTTTCGGCAGAGCTATCCAAACTGAGAAGTTTCACATTTCCATCCTGAAACCTAGCAGACTTATGCCACAAGAGTACACAGCGAGTTACCCTTTGCTGTCGCTTTACTGAAAACCGAAAAATAAAAGGTAAAAAAAGCCAGGGAATCGTAGACAATTTCCAGGGACAGCGAAATACCAGTGCCTCCTGATGGTCATAAATGGAAGGAAGTTCGTCACGATAATACAGTGACATGGCTGGTTTCGTGGACTGAGAATGTGCTTGGACAGAATAAATACATTATGCTAAATCCTAGTAGTAAAATAAAGGTTCGAAATATGTTTTTTAAATATAATCTTTCCGAAATCGCCACAAAGAATGTTAATCATTTAGGGAGAGAAGGATTATGAGAAATATGAGACTGCTCGTCGTCTGAAGTCACGTATCGACGATATTCGAGCGGTATACACAGCTGATTGGAAGTCGAAGGAAATGCGTGTACGACAGAGAGCTGTTGCACTTTACTTCATAGATAAGGCGAGGTCACTCTGCCTGTTCGTGCAGTTTCATGTTTTACGACTCAGTATTTTATGTTTTAGCTAGCCCTTCGTGCAGGCAACGAAAAAGATGTAGACGAGGCTGCTGATACCGTCGGTTGTTGTTCTTTGCGGTGTGAACATATAAAATTATATGAGAAGCTCGATGACAAAGAGTGTGTCTTACACCATTTTTTTGATGCTTTTTTATGAGTGTTCCATTTCGATTGCGTTTTCTTTCACATTTAGATATGTCGTTGAGTTCGATTTTCTTGGAAAGGATTCTATTCGCTACTTCAATCAGGTACCGGTTGAAAAGAGGGTTTTCAAGAATTTGCAACTATTCATGGACAACAAAGACCCTGGTGATGATTTGTTCGACAGACTTGATGTTGGTTTTCTTCTTTTGTAGATAATCTAGTTGGTAACACACCGGTACTTCAATAGGTTCTATTGTTGAAATAGGAGAACTGTACCTTAAAGTGTCAGATTTGAGCGTATCCTACATTTTTGTTCCAGACAGCTTCCCTTAATGAACATTTGCGCTCGCTTATGGACGGTCTTACTGTCAAGGTGTTTCGTACATATAACGCCTCCATTACTCTCCAGCAGCAATTAGCTAAGCTGACGAGAGGTATAGCTTCATTGCGGTTTCCTTAATTCCAACCTAAATTGAAAGTTGTGTATGCATTTTTCGCTACTCAGTACATAAAGATTGTTCGTGAGCTGTACAAAAATTTTACAACGAAGATATCACCATTTTCCACAACGATGTCAGTGTTAATTGACGTCAAAAGAGGAGTTAGGCGAGGCGATACCATCTCGCCAAAATTATTTACCGCCGCCTTCCAGAACGTCATGCGAACATTGGAATAAGATAATATGGGAGTGAAAATCGATGGTCGGCAGTTATACCATCTTCGCTTTGCTGACGAAATCGTCCGTATAACACCAAACATTAGCCAAGCGGAACTTATGCTTGACGACTTTGATAGAGCCTGTGGAAAGATTGGTTTTCAACTAAATCTCAAACACGATGTTCATGAAGAACGGATTGGTTTCGCATGTCCTATTCATGCTCATCGGAACGAATATTTCAGAATGCTCCAATTATGTCTATCTAGGTCGCGAAATCAACACGGTGGACGACTTAGCTGCAGAGCTGAGGAGAAGGAAACGAGCAGTTTGGGGAGCTGTCAAGAGCATCGAGGATTTAGTGAAGAGAACGAAGAACACCCGACTCCGTTTACACCTTTTCAACTCAACGATACTCCCTGCCCTAACGTATGCCTCAGAAACTTGGTCGCTGCGTAAGGGGATGACTGATCACTCAGCGTTATCGAACGCTCAGTCGAAAGGGCGAAGCTAGGAGTATCCCGTTTCACACAAGTAAGGGATGTGATACGAAGCTCCGACCTGCGTCAACGATCAACTATCGAGCGTGCCGTTCTGTACGCCAAACAATCGAAGATAAATAGGGCCGGACACGTAATGCGGATGAATGACAACCGATGGAAAAGAGCCGTTAGTGACTGGATTCCTCGGGTTGTCAAACGTAGTGCAGGAAGACCACGAATCCGCTGGTCAGAGTTCTTCACAAAGAACCTGGTAGAAAGATATGATGCTCAACGAGTCCCTAGAGTGAGCAGAACCCACTGGGCTGCTCTTGCACGCGACAGGGAAAAATGGAAGGTTTACTGGCGCCCGCTCGAGTCACTCGACGATCAACGAGACTGTAAGTGACAGGTGATGCTGGTATGGATTTTTACCCCAGAATTTCTCCCACTGAGTAATGCTAAGTTGTGTACAGATCATGTTACATGGCACTTTTTAGGAAAAAGATGGACGTGTAAATACGGACAGAAAGCCAACTAAAGTCGCTTAGTCATGGCATTGGATTCAAGGGGTTTTGCCACACCCAGAGATAATATCATTAACGTTGTTATATTCGTGGAATACCGTTCCTCTATGGTAATTTACGGTATTAAGTTGCGAAAACCATAGCGAAATTGTCCACATCGTAGTAAGTCAAAGGTTCGCCCTATCCGATGTCGCTGTTATATCCCAAATTTATAAATGGTGTGATCAGACTATTGCCTCTGCCTAGAAAGTTTCTTCCTTTCGAGTTCTCAAGAAAAAGAACAGAACAGTCAGAACCTAAGAAATTATTTTTTTATTTCTTTTGCTAGCTTAAGAGATTACATCTTTAAGCCGATGAGGACAGAGTATGATCAGCTCTTTCAACACATTCACTACACTGCTAATTAAGCCAAGAGTTTTGAACTCATCAAGAGACTCCAGTAGAGTAACAACTTTGAGTGGGGTTTCGAAAGCAGTGAAGAACATGTGCAACTGTCTATAACGTTTCGACAATCACAATACCAAGATGATTTCTCTTTATTAGAGCCTAGACGGAGATTTTTTTTAAAGTTATGCGTCCAGAACAACGATGTATAAGCAAAGAGGAACATCTGGGACTACTTCGGTGTGTTTAGCAGTCGAGTCTTAATCTCGAGAATGTATACATATATATACTTGGATGCTTGGTTATTTGGACGGTCCTTAACGAGCTGTGCGGATCCCAGCACATATGCCATTCGTTCCTTTCTCTCGTAATCGTAGTCCATGGTGGTGGTCTTGTTCGAGCATGGTAGCGCTTGCGAGTTTCACACCGTGATCTGTAAAACAACTGCAGATGCGGGTACAGCTGATTAACATTATTTACGAATACGAACGCCCAACGTGTAGGTGGTCGTTCAAGGGGACGTTTGCATTCTCTTGGAGCCCACACTACTGTTCTTTTCGTCCATTCGTCGTCTGTTCTTCTCAAAATGTGACCGGCCCATCCATGTTTCGCTGTCGATATGTATTCTCCTGCATTTCGAAGATGTGACAGATTTCGAAGATTAGAGCTTCGCATTACGGTTGCATATTGAGAGTGCCGGTTATTTTTCAAAAGACATCGTTCAAGCGCTCTGTGAGTAGTTTGAAGCATTCTTGACGTAGTTGAGGTATCAACCAACGTCTCTGCAGCATAACAGAGCGCTGGGAGGACCGTAAAATCAGAGATCAGCGCGAATTTTCGGGTCCTTCAGTTGGTCGGTGGCTTTTTTGAGAGGCCCGAATGCGGGCCAAGTTGCTCTCCTTCTTCTATCTAGTTCCTCCTTCATTTTGTTTTCCAAGCTCATTGGTCGCCCAAGTGAACGCACGAGGTGGTCTCTGCAATGAGAGAGACATTCATTTCAATTTTTTCGCCTTCGCACCATGGGTTTTTCATGAATTGGGTCTTCTTTCGATTTGTGCGAAGTCCGATCTTTCTCCCCGCTTCGTTGAGCTCGTTGATCATCACTTCTGCTTCGCTAGAACTTCTTGAGAAGATGACAATATCTTCGACAAAACGAAGGTTTGATAGGAAATCTCCATCAATACGTATGCCTTTCTCATCCCAATCGAGTGACTTCATTATCCACTGCGGTGCGGCACTGAACAGTTTTGGCGATATTATGTAGCCCTGTCGAAGCCCTTTTCCTATGAGTGTTGTAAGAGGAAAAGCTGTATTTTTGTAGTGCAGTTTCGGTAACAGTGAGATAGAGTTCTTACGTAGAACGGGTCCACTTCTTGGTTGATGAGCGCTGATAGCATTACATTCCTTCCGACACTGTCAAACGTTTTCTCATAGTCGACAAAGGTTAGGACTAGAGGCGAGTGGTATTCCCGACAAACTTCGATGACCCTGGTACGGTTTGGATGTGGTCCATGCAGCAAAATCCTTTTCGAAATCCTGCTTGCTCGACTGATTGCGCCTCATCCAATGTTCTTGATATGCGCGAGAGAATAATCTTCGTGAAGAACTTGTAGAGTACACTCAGCAAGCATATGGGGCGATAGTTACGAAGATCCCTTCGGTCTCCTTTCTTGGGCAGGATGACTGCGGGCGACGTCCTCCACTGCTCTGGGATTTTTTCCTTTTGTAGGTAGCCTGTCATATGATCTGCGAGAAGTACATTGAAATTGTGGCCTCCAGCTCTAAGAAGATCGGCAGTGATATTATCGGGTGCTGGAGCTGTGCCTCTTATCATGCTTTCTATCGCAACTCGAACCTCCAACAGAAGAATTCCGGGTGGTTTTTCTCCAGCAGGGATATTAGGGCCCGGGACGGGGATTGTGGAACGGAAAAGGTTGCTATAGAAAGTTTTCGCTATTAGTTCCATATCATGGCGGGAATTTTTGACGATCCCATCTTCGTTCATCAGGGCTGACAGCGGAACGTTATCATCACAGACGTCCCGACGGCATTTTTTCAGACTGCTTTTTTTCTCTGCTGCTTCCAGTATTTTCTTCTGCTTGCACCGTTGTAGATCTTCCTGCAAAGCTCTACGTCCGGCATTATTACATTATTACTAGCCATGTTAAACGTGTTGCGGTAGGATCAAGCTTCAGTTTCCTTCTCTTTCTGAGCAACTCCTTAATAGTGATGGAGATGCAATCCGATCTTCCTTGAGGAACTGAGACGAATTCGGCACAACTTTTCAGTCCTTCGACAAGCAGCTGGTAGTCTTCTGTCGAGTCTTCTTTGATCTGTCAATCACGTTTGGACAGGATTTCGTTCAGAATGTTCTCGTCGTATACAGCTAGACTTTTTCCTCGTCGATGAAGAGACTTCCTTTCCAGCTTGCAGCTGAATCGAATCTTCGCGCGAAGAAGGCGTTGAGCGGAACGAGTACAGAATGACGGGTCTACCGATGTGTCAAGTAGGCACCATCTTCTGTTTATCAGAATGTGGTCGATCTACGCATGACTCATGCCGTTGGGAGACTCCCTTGTCCAGCGGCGGCTTTGTTTCTTCTGGAAAAACGAGTCTCCATGGAAGAGACGTGCTGCCGCCAGTCCTGCGAGACGGTTTCCATTCTCGTTTCTTTGTCCTATTCCAAAATCATCGATCCCGTATTCGCACTGGTTGACCTTTCCTGTTCTGGCGTTGAAGTCTCCAACAACAAATTTTTGATATGCTTTATTACTGCGGATGATTTCCACCAACTGATAGTAGAATGCATTTAATTCGTGCTCATCAGCTGCGTCGGTCGGTGAGTACCAGTTGATGATAGTGATCTTCCTATGATGCGACAATTGAAAACTGAGGACGGCTATGCGAGGGGAAAGGATCACGTATGAGTCGACTAGATGGACAATGGACGGGTGGACGACAAAGCCATTGCCATTGACATTTCGTGACGGGATCTTTTCTCTAAGTATCATAAGGGTCCAGTTGTTTAGTTGGCGTATGTCGGCCTTCTTGATTTTTGTTTCTTGTAGTGCGATCGCATGAAGTTTAATGCGATGTGCGGCTACAAGAAGGGCGTGAAGGTCGGCGTTTGTGGAGAGTGTTCTGGCATTTTATGTGCATAGTAAAACAATCTCCGTGGCGTGTCGTGCGTGTGTTGTACATACGTATACAATACAGGTATATATGTATATATACATATATATATATATATATATATAATATGCATAATCCGTCACAGCGGTGTCCATTTCAAGGTCTGACATGCTGTCTCTACGATAATGAGCCTTACAGCACTTGATTATGAGTGGGTCAAATCTGAACTTCTGAAGAGTTCACCAGTAATCATCAACTCATTGACTTAAGTTCTCACACGTTATTTCTCAGAATTCAAGGATACCAATCAGTGAAGAATAGGTTCGACAGTGTTGCTCTGTGCTTACTTCGGTACTTAGATACTTAGATGCCCTATCTTCAGTGGTTTTGCGGTTTCTAGCATAATTTTCACGCTGCGTAGACTTGCTGATTTAGCCACAGTGGTTTCCCAGTGTCTCAAGACAGCCTAATCTAAGCGTTACTCAGGTCATCACCACCACAGGCAGTCGTCCTCTTTGTGGATCAGAGTGAGATTTGCCACCATGAGACTAGTTTGATACAAGGCAGTGGTGATTCCTTGTATTGCTTTACTCTTAGTTGGGCTTCCGACTGAAAATATTGGACTCCTCAGCTTGGGAGGCTCTGCTGAGGGATGAACCGTTCGGTTTAGATCGCAGTCCGACGCCCAGGAACACCTCATAGCCTGTTTGAGGCGGTAGACTGTTAGGATGTTGCACAATGAGACGAAATTAAACGAAATCGGCAGCAATCGTCCAATCTACCTGCGGTTTGTTAAAAATCGTTCAGTCGGTTTGCACTCTTTTAAAAGCTTTTCGCTAGAACCATCCTCAGCAAGAATGACAGAACATTGCACAAGGACATCCATTCGTTAAAGCAGATTTTCGGGAAAGATATAGCACAGTAGACACCTCCATAGAGTAATGAAACTCAGTGAAATACCTAAGGGTTCTAAGGTAAATACCTAAAGATTTAATGACTAGAAACTAAGCTCACTCTTCAGCTAGACCAAAAAACGATAGCTGCGAAAAACAGATTTATTTCTGAGAGTTCTTTAACGTTGAGCAGAATGATTGTTTACGATTGTTTGACTGTATTTACTTGGATCGGGATGTAAAAGTCACTGTGAAAGTCGTCATAGATGATCGGCTTGACATCTGAGCTGCACAGAAAGGAAAAGAGCAACTTGAAGGTCCTGTAATGGAAAATGTACGGATTATAAGGTCGGATTCTACGTAAACAAGCCGACATGCTATTTAGCATTACCGAGCGTGCTTTCAAGAAGGTGATGTTGGAGGCACTCTATTTCGTGCAAGTAAGCAAAAGTTTCACTGCTTGCCAACGGTCAAAGGTCAAGGAGCGGTCTCATGTGCTAAGATATCAGTTGCGAAGGATATGTGGTGTGTTTTTAGCCAATCGATTGACGAATCGTTAACGCTTAGTTCCTATGGGACGCTACATGCACAGCAGGAAACACATCTGACTGGATGGTAAAGCGCTTCCACGAACGTACTGGAATAGGAATGTAGTCCCGCTCTTCTTCAAGTTAATAATAGCACTCACTGGGGAACACTGGGAAGCTGCGGGATTAATGGAAACTACTCTGACTTTCGCTTGACTAACTCCACGATTAGTGGGAAAACGGGTGAGAAGTAACGGATGACATGCGCGTTTCACTCTCACAGTTAAGAGCTAGTTTGTATTATGTATATAGCAATTTTTCCTTACCGTGTAGCCACTATAAGTTTCAAGATAACCATTGTTCTTTTTTAGCCGATGACAATGTTCATCAGAAGATGCTTTCATACAACCGTGCCAATCGTATGGTCGCTATTCTGTGTAATCATCAACGAGCTGTTCCAAAGGGTCATGAAAAAGCTATGGAAAATTTGGAACAGAAGGTCTCGTGTAACATTTTTTAGAGTAATATGTTAGAATTTTTACTACGCGTTAAGATGTATGCCTTGTCATTTTTTAGATTAAAGATAAAAAGCACGAACTCAAAGAGGCTAAAGCCGAATTAGAGAAAGCAAAAGGACCAGCTAAGGAAAAGGCTCAGAAGAAAGTCACTCGTTTGAAAGAACAATTGAAGAAATTGAAAATAAGCAGAACGGATAGAGTAAGTTTATCTATCGCCTGTATATTGGCCAAAGTAGCTAAAAAAGTTTGCTTAAGAATTTTTGCCCTATACAATCACCTTGCGAGCGTGTGGCGTAGTGGTCGGAGGCGCCCTGCAATACACGTGGGATCGATCCCTGCGCCCATGGCCCACCAAGCCTGCCATCTTTCCGGGGTCGGTAAATTGTTACCAGAATTATCTGAGAGGGTAGCAGCACTGGCTGGATACATCGGTGGGCAACCGTCAGTTATTGTAAAGGCCAGATAATGCGTTCAATTACCTCAAATGATACTTAATAAAGTCGAATGCATGGCGCATCTCTTCAGTTATTGATCAACGCCGAGAGCTTTAGCTTTATCCTTCTATGTAACTATGTTCTTACCAAATCTATTATTATTCCTGGATAGCAGACGTGATTAATTATTTCAGGATGAGAACAAGCAAATTGCATTATCGACTTCAAAACTCAACTACCTTGACCCTCGCATTTCAGTAGCATGGTGCAAAAAGTTTGACGTTCCAGTTGAGAAGGTTAGTGGGTCGTGTATTGACCTAATACGAAGCAACTGAAGGCCTTTTTATTTGCATAAATTCTGTTTTTGAAATACATGTGGTCCTTTTAGGTCTTCAACAGAACTCTTCGAGAGAAATTTCGTTGGGCCATCGACATGACCATGTCATCAGATGAAGAATTTGTTTTCTAACTGCTTTATTTACTATTTGTATGTATAATTAGTTTATTTTTGCATTCATACGGCTGTTCTCCTATAAGCTTATAGTAATTTATCTTCTGATTATTTCTGTCCTAACACAGTTGTTTCACTTTGGGTGCTGTAGAATGGTTTTATTGAGTAAGCGTCTATATAATAATATAATGTTATAATTTACAACTATCGTATATTCGGATTGTAAGTGGTAGGTTCTTAATTTATCACTACTCTGTTTAGGATCTGATGAAAAAATGTCTATTATGAGACATCGAGTATAACAGTTAAGATTGTTCGTATGTTCTTTAAATTAATATGAATGTGATGTGTATCCAATGGGCAACATGTGCATTTCCATGGTTCCTTCGTTGCCCATTGTGATGGTTTTCTTTCCAGAACTATGTGTGATATAGGTCATTTAGGTCAATTATCTCCTTAAGCATCTTTCTCAATGAATGACCGTTTCCCCCCCGCATCAACAAGTCTAGGTCCTAATATTCCGTTCGAGTCGTTGTGATTAAAAAATAAGTCTCGGAAATAATGTCGTGATTTCAGCCTTGATCTGATTTTCGGATAAAACCTCGTTCTCGTTTTCTTCTGAATAAAATGTATTTGTCTATGTTCTAATAAGGCTTATTGGTTCTGTGTTGGTTGAGTAAAGTGCACCATTCTAGTTAACACTCATAAGACGACATGACCTCTGTGGGAATTATACAATGTGGAATTAGATTGTGATTGAGGGATTTGGTCGATACCGAGAGCTTTATCCTTTTACTGTTGAAGAACCCGCAAATCCGTTACAGGTGGAACCTAGAAGTAGTTAACATTCCATCCAAAATTAGCCATGGCGTAGAGATGAAGCTGGTTTTTGGGAAAATGACTATAATTTCTCGATGACTGGAGTATTTAAGTGTAGGGCCTTGTGGATCTACAGAAGAGGGTTTACTCTATCTCATGAATCACATGGACGAATTTTCGTACACTATCCTTTAAATTTAAATATGTTTCGGATTCAAACTTTCAAACAACTGGAGGTAAAATCCACGTCTTCGGAACTTCAAACGGAACAGCTATAGCTCAAAATATAAGTCTTGCAGTGGGGAACACCACACTGTCATGCTCTACGAATTCCCACTTGTTCATTTGCTTTAGTGTTCGAAATATGAGCCTTGAAGCAATGAAGTGGAAGAAATAAATGTCGTGAGTCGAGAAAATCGAATCTCATCTCAGCAAAATAACACTTCTATCCTGTTCACTAAGATTTGAGTATTCTAAGAGTTTTCACTACAAGTAAAAAAAATCGCTAGAAATTGAGATCTTTTAATACGAAGTTGGAGGTATAGTCGAATCAATGAGTGCATGCGTATCGCAGAGCACCTCTAACCACTGCGCTACACGCAATCCTTTTTCAACGATAGACGACAACATTTCGGTGACTAGAGACATTGACGTGTTGAGAACAAGACGTCACTATTGCAATAACTTTTCTCTATCGTTCTATCGGTGTGAATGACATGTATGTTAATATTTAACGTGTCATGGGCGCGTGTGGCGCATTGGTCGGAGGCGTCCTGCAAAACACACGGGGTCGATCCACAAACACGTGGCTCCCCATGCCCTCCATCCCTCCCAGGGTCGGCAAATTGGTACCAGACTTGTCTGGGAGGATAGGAGCACTGGTTCGAAACATCGGTAGGCCACCACGAGTGATTGTAAAGGCCAAATATGCATTCATTCACCTCCAACGACACCTAATGAAGTCATACTTAATGAAGTCGAATGCATGGCGCATCCCTCAGGGATTGATCAACGCCGAGAGCTTTATCCTCTTTTTATATCTCACTGTTAGGTTATATTCCATCACACAAACAAATTACCATCAGCAGTTGGAAGTGTTTTGCAGCTTATGTTGAGTCTATTTCAGTATTTTTTTATAGCTGCACACTCCATACGATAACAATGATTTATTGCAGTGATTAAAAAGGAAATCGCAGTCGTTTAACTGCCAAATTTCCGATCAATAAGCTCGTTCGATAAACAGTCCTTCGAACATTTCTAAGTACAGAAAAGAGCTCCTCCCGTTCGACGCCCAACACAACATCCGTGTTTGGGAAGCTACGGGAGAAAAAGCTCTAATTGGTGGAGGAAACCAGCAAACAGTATGTGTATCGAAATCAATGCACCAGCGTACACATTGAAATCGATGCACATGGTCGCATGGGTTGCCTTGCAATACAGACGTAATCGTTGAAATATCGTTAGTTCAATTCCATGCCGTAGGCTCACCAAGCCCTCCATCTTTTCGGAGCCGGTGCATTGAGGCCCAATTTGTCTGAGAGGAGAATGACACTGACTCCACACATCCATAGGTCATCGCAAATCATTGTACAGGCTAGATATGCACTCATTTACCTCTGAGAACAGCAATTGTCTGGTGTACAACGCGTCTGTCAGGAATCGATCAATTCCTGAGAGCTCTACTGTTTTTACCGTCTACGGTCGGAGAAGAGACATGTCAAAACGCATCAAAACAATCTTCCGCCTTAGTGTTACGTCGGTATGCCACACCAGTGCTAAGTTAATATTTCGGACGATTTGTAATGATAAAGCTCTCGGCGTTGATCAATTACTTGCGCCATGCATTCACCTTCATTAAGCATCGTTGGAGATGATTGAATGCATCTCTGACCTTAACATTGATTCGCGGTGGCCTACCGATGTGTCGAGCCAGTGCTTCTATCCTCCGAGACAAGTATGGTACCAATTTGCCGACCCCGGAGGGATGCAAGGCTTTGTGGGCCTGGGGGTCGTGAATTGATCCCATGTGTATTGCAGAGCACCTCCGACCACTGCGCTACTCACACCCATGTGATAGTGAGAGGAAATCTCTATTCGTCCGGTTATACTTTAACGGAATACAGTGACAGAACTGTTGTGCTTTCTAAAAACAAACTTAGAATTCCAATAACTATTAGTCCGACTTAGGAAGTTGTCTTGTATGATGTTCTTTCCCAGTAAGATTTCTTGCGCATTATTTTTTGAATGTTCTCCATAAATAGTCGGGTTTTTACTAAACTCATAAATCTTCTCTTCATCCGGGGGTGCTCTGCTCGATGCGATCACGAGGACCCACATTAGGAGCGGGAAGAACTGTCTGTGGACAATCGACTGCGGAAATTTGCTGATTTAGCCATTGTGGCTCCCTGGAGTCCCGAGTTCAGCCTAGCCAATGTCTGCTCCAGGTTAAAAAGCGTCACCATCACGGGCAGTCGTCGAGCTTCTGGATCAGAACGGAGTTTACCACCATGCGATTAGTTTGATACTTGGACGGTGGTGATTCCCGGTATTGATTTACTCTTAATTGAGTATCCGGATGGAAATGTCGGACTCCTCGGCTTCGAAGGCACTATCGAAGCGATGAATCCCTCATTATACATCACAACTCTACACCCAAGAATACCTTCCAGCCACGATAAGGCGGTAAACCGTTATCAATGAAAGAAAACACACTGTAGTAAAAGTGCCGCGACTAATTCATTTGACCACGGATAATCGATGAAAGACGTGCGAACAGAATCCCACGGTGGGCTAAGCTGAACTGTGCTGTACGGAAGCCATTCATGATGTTGTCTGTGTTCCCAGCAATGAGCTTGTTTGGCGTTTATCGTCTGAATACATGGGTGGCGGCGGCGGATTTGGGCGTGTTCTGCGCTGTTGTATAATCGAATCGATTTGGGAATTCATTCTATTCCTGTCGAGCCGACTCTTTCCTCTTTTTTGCTTTTTCCTTACATCATTTTGTAACTAGCCTGTAATCAAATGTTGTAAATTTGTAAAGGAACAGCGCTTTCTAGCGTGTTTAGCCATATCCGTGACCCTATCGTTCCTCGTTTCCCCTTTGGGTCCCGGCTTGTTTGTTTCTAAATTTTAGGTCGGTTTATGCTGTTTCTTAAAAGTACGTTTTTCCTATGTGAGTTAAACCGATGATTATTTCTGTTTTACTATTGAAATAACTTTCTGCTTTGTCACATGTATTTTACGGACCATTTTCTTGTGTACGGACCACCGTTATCATTCCGCGAACACTAGCCATTTCCATTCAACAGCACTGGCGCTTTCCATCCTTTTTTTCTCCGTTATCCAGGTCTCGTTTAGACAACGTTTTCGGTGGATGGTGTTCTACTTCTTTACCTGTTCGTCAATATAGTTGTCATATCAATCTCCTATAGTTGAGAAGAGAATCGTCGCGATGGTGGCTCAGGTACATTGTTTAGGAGGTACGTTGATTTTGTTTGCATTATTTGTTAGTAAATTGGGCAAAGACTGTGGTTGATAAAGGGAATAATGTGGTAAAGAAGTTTACGATAACTGTTAAAATCATATTCGAGGTGAGTTCATTTGATAGTACACTGTTCTCTAGCATTCGTTAGGGTTTGTGATCAGTGATTTGGAAGTATTAGGTTAGACCTCGATAATGCTAACTACGATGAAAGCTGGATGGATATGAAATCAGATTCTGCATTACAGACTTAATCAACTCGTTGCTGGATTGCTCTATAGCGTATTCAGGTTGTGAAGATGTAAAAAATGAGGTGTGTGTTGCTTCAATTCTTTTATCAAACTTCTTTACTGTTTTTATTTCTTTGGTTACTTTATAACGTTTTGCTTGATTTTTATTAGTTATTTTTAGGTTTATAACTCGCTGAAGTCTATCGGCACTCATCAGCCGAACACGTTGCTCACAGCCTGCCATCAGTACTTATTGCAAAACCCGAAGGTCTCCATTTGCACCTGTTATTTTATCGTGTGGATTTATTGTTTGTTTCCTCAGAGCTATTGTTACGTTTAGTTGTCTGCATCATGCAAAGCTTTCGTATTGAACGCGATTGACGGTGTCATATCCGATTCAAAAGTTGTCGTTGAACTGGACGAACAGCTGGTCTTGCTCATTATCAATCTTGCCACACAAGAAATGACAATGACAAGTAAGGTTAGTTATTTAACGAAAATGAACTTTAGTACTTTATCTATTGTTGTCTTTCATTTAAACACAGCTCTAATCGCTTCAAAAGATGCTGTTAGTACTGTATATTTACAATGTTAATTTTTTATTTACTGCCTACTATAATTTCTCACGGCAGGGTATTATTTGAGCTACAACCACAGTAATGCTGAGTTGTTTGCAAAAATCCGGACCGCAGATGTGTGCGGTGGGATCGAAACCCCTATCGCTCTTTCCGGAGGCAAACGCATTCACTACCACACCATGTGGTCCCTTCGTTTCGCCTTTCTCTCAGCTAGTTTTTTATCTACCTGTGCCATCAGCAGTCGCCACCGGAAAGGATAATAACGTGTTCTATCCTCACCGCAGACGCCTGCGTTCCAGAGTTTTACAAATATCTCAGCACCGTTGTGGTTGTATCACACATAATAGTGTGCTGTGAGAAATTTTACTAAACTTATTTACTTACTTGATACTTGAACGGCCCGTCATCACTAGTTGTGTACGCTCCAACATAATCACCATTTTTTGGAGATTTGCTGGTTAGGCCATTGTGGTTCCTTGGAATCCCGAGGACAGCCCGGCCAAAGTCTGCCCCAGCTCGTCACCACGACAGGCAGGCGCAGCCCTTGTGGATCAGAGGAAGATTTTCCACCATGCGACTTTGATACCAAGACGGTGGAGGATCCTGGTGTTGGTTTACAGTTAGCTAGGCTTCCTGATAGAAACACCGGACTCCTTCTCAGTCTGGGAGACCCTGCCGGTGAACGAAATTTTCACGCTGTACATCGCAGCCCGACACCCAGGAACACCTGCCAGCGCCGAGGAGGCGGTAAACCGTTGGGAGGAATTATACTAAACAGTAAATAAAAATGTTAATATTGGGGTTTATACGACAGCCTCAGCTTATGGATTCAATTCTGATTTGTGCTTCCGAAATCAGTTCCGTTGACAGCTGATTGGTGATGACACTGGTAGATAGAAAGGTAGTTGAGAGAAAGGCGAAGCGAAGAACACGCCTAGCGAAGAGATGAGCGTCGTTAGAGGCGATTGAATGCATATCTGGCCTTTACAATGACTCGCGGTGGCCTGCCGATGTATCGAGCCAGTGCTGCTATCCTCCCAGACAAGTCTGGTACCAGTTTGCCGACCCCTAGAGCGATGGAAGGCTTGGCGAGCCACGTGTTCGGGGGATCGACCCCGTGTGTGTTGCAAGGCGCCGCCGACCAATGCGCCACACGCTCCCATAACACATGTTAAAAATTAGCATACATGTCATGCACACCAATAGAACGGTAGAGAAAAGTTACTGCAATAATGAGGTTTTGTTCTTAACACGTCAATGTCTCTAGTCACCGAAACGTTGTCGTATATCGTTGAAAAAGGATTGCGTGTAGCGCAGTAGTTAGGGGTGCTCTGCGATACACATGCATTCGTTGATTCGATTCCTCCCAGACAGGTCTGGTACCAATTTGTCGACCTCGGAGGGTTGGAGAGCTTGGTGGGCCAGAGGTGCGGGAATTGATTCCATGCGCATAGGTGGGCGCCTCTTACCACTGCTCCACACGCACCCTTTTGCGGTTCGGAGTTTTATAAATATCTCAGGATCATTATGACTATATATTTAATTCGTACATCCAAACTTTTTCTTTAAGTCAGTACTATAGTAGCTTTCATGCACAAAGTTGAATTATCCTCTATGTTGGTAAAGAAGTCATTTTGTGCTAGATGATCCGATATGAGGATGTGAAATGTTGTTTCTTTCACAGTGGTTAACAGCTAGGCCAATTTTGCGTTCGTTTTAGCCTGCAGGTGGTCCTGTTGTTCGGTATCTTACTTGGCTAAATATCTTTTTGAACCAAACAGAAATTAAAAATCTAAATTTCATTCACTGGAGAAGTTTTTTAAACATCCAGCGTTTTTACCGTCTCCTTGTTAGAAAGTGTGGTTATAGACACACAGTCTTCATCGAATGACGTTTATACCCATCTGAGGTCAAAAATTGAGCTATGTTATGAGTTATGTCACATGTCATGTTTTATGCCAATTTATCATGAACAATAATAGCTTTTCATTTAGAAGGCTCTAAGAATTTCATTGTACTACCTCACTTTATCATTGTTTTATATGATCTTATATTGTGAACACTACTAATTTTGCTGCATATAGGATGCTGATGCGGACTGGGCCGAATCAGCCAAGAACGTCTTAGTAACACTAGCAAAAAATCCTCGTTTCGTCAAGCACGTTCTCGATGCTGTTCTGCAGAAATTTCCTCCTGGTTTGACAACGAGCCCACATCGCTATGTGGTGCTAACAATGGCAACTATAGCGGAGCAAAACCGTGCGTTGTTCCTATCAAGAATTCAGTTTTTGTTACGTTTCGGGACAACGTTTTTAGGGAAAAGGAATTTTTTTGTACGAATGCAATTTGATGCCAGCTATTATTCCAATGTTTTGCTTATGAAATCTCTCTGGACGTTATCTGAATGCTTATTCTTCTTAAAGGTCTCTTATTCTTCTTGTTTAAGCCCTTGGATTGGTTCCTTTTCTCACCGATATATTCTCTCGAACTGTGCACTTGTTGAGCCATGTCCGCAGTGACCCTCTGAGGTTATGCTATGTTCTTTCAATCAGTACATTATTTTCAGTGTTTTCGATACAGTATTTTGTTTAGGTCAGCTTGGACGCGAGCGATTAGTGCGTTTTGTGAATGTGTTCGGGAATGTGAGACTGAAAGGCCAACGGAAGTTGAAGAACAGCTGTCTGATTGTAAGAATTCCAAGACTTGTACCTTCCACATGTTTTCCTTATGTAGGTTCCGATTTCTTAGCGGTTAGTGACTCTGCAATCCGCGGTGAGAACAATTACAATCGTCATGTGATATTCAGTCGCGGGACATACGAAGACCAGGCCAAGGTCATTTACGAAGTTGTTTTTCAGTGGATGTACTGCAAAGATCCCAAGGTGTGTAGACCTTGTGTTCTAGTGAACACGCTTTGATTTATTTCACGTGAGAGGAATGCTGGCTAGACTTATTTATGCATTCGTAGACACGTGCTGAAGCTGGTGAATGTGTTGGAGAGCTGTGTTTGATGATTCCATCTGCAAAACTTATGGAGGACCTTAAGAAACTTGTATCTACAATACTAAACTTGTATAAAAGAGCATACACGGAACAATACACGATCACTAAAGTGTGTTTATTTTGCTAGTGTTTTTGGCGTGTCGTGATTACCTTTGCTGTTTAGGCAATCTGTCGATTTCTGGAGGCGACCTGTGCGAATGAATCATGTCCTTTGGAACCATATGTGGAAGATATTTTAAACGCTTTGTTTCCAAATGCTTGTCTTGATCCAGATGACTCAAGTGCAACGTTAAATACATTCGCAATCAAAAATCATAGCGAAGCATTCCGATGTTTTCACGTTGCAGGTATGATTTCTGGATTGTTTACAGTTTTCCTTCTTTGAGGTATGCATCTTTATCGAATTTCGTTTCGTATTTTGTTACGCTTTCTAGCCTCTCGCTTTGCTGATAAGATTGTGTATTATCTTCTACACAAAATCCAAAGTGTGGTAGATATGCAAAAACTAGGAGCAATAAATGTACTACGGCACTTACTCAATTCGGCAGGTGATTCACTTACTATCAAAGAGTTCATTCTTATGTTTTTCATGAGTCAACCTATTAGAAATATGTTCTAGGACAATACATGGAAGACAAACGATCTTTGCTCATGATGGGTCTGCGGAAATTGTTAGCGGCTGAAAATACTGCTTCCATCAGGGCAAGTGTACAGATTTTTAAACCTGTTTAGCTAGAATGTTGAATTAGTGTTCTATTGACATCCTTTTATAGTCTAGAAAATTCGGTTCTTGAATGTCCATTGCACTGACACGACTTTGTCATACTATTTACTTATTTGAATGTGGCTGTTGCTCCGGCGTATTTCTCCTTCATGCTTAAGAAGTCCAATCGAAAATAAGCACTTATCTAAACGGAAAAATTAAAAGTCTGAACCTATCAGTGGCATTATAAATAGTTTCAAAAGGTACAAATATTATTCCTCCATTATACAGGTCCATTGTTACTAATGCCCTTTGCTAGCATGGTGACTACCTACCTTAGCTTAACTGATGCATCTGGGACAGAAAAAGTTTTTATCTATCTACCTTACATTTCCAGTTGGTGCTCAGTAATATTTTGCATAGTCTTATGAGCGTTAGAGACGTCGGTGATGGTAGGCGAAGTTTTCACAACTTTTTTAGGGTGGTATTGTGATAAATTACCTGTTGTGGGTAGGTTGTTGACACTGTTAGTGATGTATACTGAAGTAGAGAACATTTTCTGCAAGGTAGAAGATGGTGTCTATACTTTAGATTAGTGGTAATATACCTAAAAGGAACAAAAGGACCAAATGCATATAAAATTTGAGTTGAATTTGCATCATGCATTTAGGACTTTGCTACAAGTTTGAGGAAACTATTTATGGACTAATCTGTTAATCAAGTCCTCTTACATTCTGTGGAAGATCCAGCCTGGACTGTCTGCCAAAATCAAATGGACAATGACTGTATAACAATGTCACGGTAGGGACACAGGGGCGGACAGCAGAGTGGTAGTGATTCCACTCATCAGGAGCACGGCTCTGGTACGATCCCGCTCGGGACTCACCGAGCCTCTCATATCTACGTGATCGGGAAATTGGTACCAAACTTGTCCGAGAAAAAACCACTCGCTTCAAAGTGGTTGAAAACGCTCCAGCCAGGCTATCTGAGGACCCCAGGAAGAATCGACTCGAAAAGCATTCTACGATATTCATGAACAAGACGAAGTCTTCAGGCAGCAGGTGAAACTACCCGGGAATCTTCGAAGACCGCTGTGGACGACAAGTGCGAGAAACGAATCGAATGTAAGTGTCGGGATCCAAACAGTAGATGTGAAGACGGGTCCCATAAAATAAATAAAGTAAATAATTATGTCAGGGACATATGTACCGCAGTGGCTTGTCCTGAAGTACACATTGAACCTGTCAGGGATTCTATCCTGCGTCTCCTTTTCACTAAGCTTTACATCTTAATCTGCAAATCACAAGCTAAACTTGTCTGGGAGGATAGCAGCACCGATTTGATACATCAGTAAACCACAGCAGAGCATTGTAGATAGACGTTCAATCACCTCTACGATGTTTGATGAAGTCGACTGCATGGCGCAGCGCTCTGGGATTGATCTATGCCGAACACTTTATGCTTTACATAAATTTATTCTTGTATATGTATATTCATATACCTTCTATGAATACAAATAAACATGCCTCGTGAAGAATCCAAGAGCTTGATTTGAAGTTATTAGTAAATTCCCTGTTTATGCCTATATATCTTTAGGTTAAACGAGCCATCGTACAATTATGCATTGCATTATCTGACCACGCGTATGTAGATTCAGAAGGCGGCGAACATGTGACTGCGTTTCTCGTTAGGAATCTCGTACCACCATCGGAGAACGAGTACCAGGTATTTGCAGTGCTTTATTGTGATCGCTTTATCCGTGGTTACAATTTTTGTTGGTTTAAATGCATTGAATGGTGTTTTTCCAGTCTCGTCGTGTAGAGGTTGATGTAGCAGGACTGAATCAATTGCGCACTCAATGTGGGCAAGCACTTAACACTATTGCCAGCACTTGTGTTTGTGCAAGCAAGGTTAGTTGGTATTTAAGATTACGGCTAAGATAGAATATAAGGTAGTCACAAAGTAGCAGGCATCTTTCTGTGTGGTTTTCGTTTCAGAATACAAGGTTGAACAGTAGTGAATGCGATGATCCACGATTTGTGACAATGTTCGAAGATCTTTTTAGATCAAATTTTTCGCGCGCAGTATCCTAGCATTTGGATTTAAAAAATCGTTTTTGGATCTGGTTCATAGGAATTTTGTTTTATAACATCCAAATTGTATGAATTAATTCAATGTTTTTCATCAATAAGCAGACACGAGGTTGTTAATATAGAATTTATTAGAACACAATTGCTGACGTTTCGGCGGTTTCGCCTTCTTCAGAGCCTAGAAAGGTCAAATTGAGATGTGATCTACTCAGCCAAACACTTTCACAACCCTAGCAGATAAAACTTGACAATTCGATTTGCATTCGCATAAGAAACAGCTTCATTCAAACACCTACCGTTTATTTGTTGTAAGTATTTAAGTTAGTTGGTGGATAGCCGCCGCACAGAGTAATACATGGTCGATAACTGTGTCCATGTCAGGGCATTGGATCAGCCTGAGGTATGGCGCCAGGTCACGCTTGATGACAAGACACTCCTCCTTGCGGTTCATTTTTTGTATGAATTAATGTTTCGTTTTCTTGTTGAGTAATCGCGAGGTTGTTACACAACATACATTTGCTTCCATACAAAAACACATGGTGCAACAGTAGCTGACGTTTGGGCATTATAGCCTTCAGAGCTTGGAAGGGTACACTGATATGCTCTGAAGGGTTCTGAAAGGCTCTGAAGAAGGTGATACTGCCGAAACATTAGCTACTGCTGCATTGTACGTTTTTGTATGGAAGTAAATGTATGCTGTTTAACAACCTCGCGACTGATGAACAAGAAAACGACGCATTTATGATCCAATGCCGAGGTTAAAAGAATCGTGGGAACTAAATTAATGTTCTATACTTGAGCAGACACGAGGTTGTGAACTTGGTCATTAAGGCGAAACCGCTGGAACATCATCCACTGTTTAATAAAGCTTTTATTGACAACGTCATGTCTGTTTAAGAAGAAATCATTAATTTTTTAATCAACGCCGAGATTATTTGAACATCGATCCAGGGATTTACTGGATAAGGAGATATATATGCAATAAATGAATGTGAAAACATTTTTTATATCTAAAACATCGCAGCAAGAACATATTGTTTTGTCCTGAGAGTGTTTTATTCTAAGAAATATATTATAAGCAATAGGTCATATTCTGAGCACATGTTGCGTGTATGGAAACTATCTTTATCACTCTATTTTACACTATGTGGTCTTTTTTTGTCCATTAACCGGTTTTAAATACGCGATATATTTCAGTTGCTTTGGCCCTACCTATTAGAGTTCTTATGTGTAGAACGGTATTTCCCAGTTATGGGAGAACTTTGTAAATGTCTGCGAACATTAATTACAACGGAGCGACGAGAAGGCAGGGAACTCGACTTTGAGACTGGATTCGATAATGGTTTGCAAATTACAATATTTTGATTGTTTATACTGTTCACTTATTCTATGGTTCACGGATTTTCTGTCCAGTTTAATTTCTTCTAGAGGTTTTCTAATTTACACTGCATTGAACCCCAGCCATCCTCACAGCACCTCTTGACTTGACAATCATTCGTTCGATGCGTTAACTACTGAATCTGGGCTCAAGTATCTTCGCTTTCTATCAGATGTTTTTCTTGCTGGTACACGCTTAAAAGCCTTTTTGGACCTGAGGATGTCTTGGTCGGCCCAACTTTGGAGACGTTTAAGAGGCATTCTTTTAGTCCTTTGTCGGATTCTCGTTTTTAAACCTGCCGTAGTTGGATAGGGGGTCGCTTAGGATAGACTAGTTATATATACCATATTTCTCTCTTTCACCATAACCGTATTTCTTTTCAACCTTGTGATTTGTATGAATTTTCGAATAACAGGATGACCTCAACTTGTGTAGAACAATGGAGCGACACCGACATTTGTATTTATCGTGTTTCAATAAGGTTCTCTGCATAAATTGTGCAATCTGAAGGATGTTTCAGTTATTCTTGAAAAAGGAATTTACATGAAGTAAAGAACCGCACAGAATAGGCTCGTAAGGCGATCTCCATTTCCACTGAGGTGTCTTGACACAAATGTTCCCATTTTGCTCACCTGTTCTCATGTAGTTCCTATCCTCGCGTTTATGTCAGCCGTAGTTAATTCGTAGAACGATTTTCGTTTCTTCCCTTCTTTCTCTTTCTCTTACCACCAAGATCTTCGTGAAATTCGATGAATTGTTCGAAGTTGATAAATGGTTGCTTATGGTGATGATTTTCTGCTGATGAGTTCATGCAAGTCGTTGAGATGGTATTTCATATGAAGTGTTGAGCTGGACAACAAATGGGTGCACGACGAAGCCAAGAATAAGTGGTAGAATCTCATCTAGGTAATGAGGTTTTCATCGTCCATCTGTGGAGTGGTAGCTCTTCTGGTTTTTGTCTCGTGAATAGCGATCGAGTTGTATATGATATGGTCTGTAGTGTCTAGAACATAAGGTTGTGACAAAAACAGACTGACCTAATGTTGCACATGCATAAACGGGAAGAGGCTCCATATTGTGTAGCGAGTGCAATACTGCCTTCCGGATTTAGCGGTGCTCTGTATAATATGTTGAGAACTTGTCGAGATTGCTTGTCGCTGGAGAGTGACGGAGCAATGCTAACGACAACTTCACCATTGACAGTATCCGCTTTTGCTAGTGAAAGTATTGTATAGATGGAAGTGTAACTGTAAATGTGGATCTTGAGTTCTAGTAACAATGTAAACCAACTGTGTATTATACTCTGAAATTCATTTAAAAAATGTCCACCCCTCCGCTGGAATGGTTTCCACGTTATTATCTAATGCACAACTTTTTATCGTACGTCACATTAATATCGAGAAATTTTTCAGCCCGAGTAGCTGGAAACCATGCTGTGCTAGCGCGACTATTTGTGTGCCTGTGCAATGCACCGTTGAATGGACTTTTGGCGAGTAGGGCAAGGTATTCTATACGCTTGCAACTCTTTATAATGTAGTATTCGTTTATAAATCCACTGTATTCTGTCAGAGAAAGTTATGGTCTAATGCGGCAGTTAAGCTCTTGGTTTCATCCGCTTATATCGGATGTCTTTGAAAAGTGGTCGGATCGAATTAACTCTCTCATAGATGGTGAGTTTTGTTGGTAGATAAGTAGACTGTATTATTACCTCCGTGAATATCCATCTAATAGAGGAATACATTGGATGTCCTTTTTATCTTATAAAATAAGTAGTGTGCTGAGAGTGAGGCAGGGAAGATAACCAAGTGGCTTTTAAATTTTTTTAAAATTACTATGTCTTTAGAACGTTGCGTCTTCCTAACTATTTTTTCACTAGATGATGTGTTTTATTAATAAAAAACTAAGCAGTAATTAATCAGTAGTTTCTTGAACTGTTGAACTGACACGAGGTGCTACGATATTAGGCCAACGTTTCGACATCATCTTCATTGATTTGAGAGGAAATTTTTGTTTTCCACAATGTTTAAAAAGACGAACTGTTAGAGTACCACTATTAGCTGAACTAGTTTTTGGGGAGTGGTGCAGATGGTGCCAATCTCATGCGCAATATGTTCATTGTTGCTTTGAGCTGAAATTTAATGAAGACTATCTATGATTGTTTTGGAGTCTTATATACTTACTCATACTTGAGTGCTTGAATGAATAGCATGAGTAAAAAACGGTGGTAGTGTAGAAATTGAAAAATTCTTAATTTTTCATAGCGTGCTCTATATCTGGGTTTAGAGGTGTGCAGCACTTCATTGCCAAGTCCATCGGGCGACTCTTCACCAGCAGTGGAAATGAGAGGACGTCGAATAGCAAGGTTTTTTATATCATTGCCTTCCAACTTGCTTAAATCCTCTATAATTTTGGTTTGTTTAGGTGGAATGAGGCGTGCTTGGAAATGTTATCAGCATGTATGTCAGCAGTAATAGATGGTGAATGGCGAATTAGTTTAGCAGCTGTTATGGGAAAGCAACTAGATCTATACAAGGATTATCCCGATGAAAAGGTCTGGAAAATGGCATCGAAACTGCACTGTTCTAAATCATTTAACGCTTTAGGCATTTCTTTTGCGATGTCTTGGCACTGCTTTATCAAAGATCGCCTTGAAATCATTTGTTGTTGATCATCTCATGTTAATGTTCAGGTACATATAATATGTTTGTACATTATGGTTGTAAGGGTAAATCAACAGCACAGGGAATAATTTCGTAAAGGGAACTCTTCAGAGGCGAAGGTCTAACGAGAACAATTAGGTTACCAAAACTAGTGTTTCTAGGTTATTGGACTTCCTTTACAAAATTTCTCTAAGTAAGTTTCGTTATATCCTAGTGTTTGTTCGGAAAAGTCTCCAAAGTAGTTGAACTCTAATTTGCTCACAAGCTTTTGCAGATCCACTCAGCATACTGTTCCAATGGAGAGGCAAGGATGTGCCCGAGGTGTAGGTGCATGTGCGGCATTCCATACGGATTTAATTTTGGTTGAACTAGAAAATGTATCAAAATGGGAACACGCAAAGAAAAGCACCGGGTTTTTTGGTTTCATCAAGGTACGAAACATGTTACTATTACATGCCTGTATTGCAGTAGTGAGGCAAATTCACTTTACTCTTAGTTGTATTAAAAATGATTACTTTTTGAGGGGTATTTTTTGACCGTCCTAATGAAAGTAGAACTGGAATTCTCCATATAGGTATATGTTTTTTAACAGAATAGGAGATCTCTGTTTTCAGGATGCGATGCCTATGCGCCAGTACACGGACACTGAAATGGTTCACCTTCGAGCAACTTTAATGCTAAGTTACGGATATGTTGTGCAGTGTTGCCCTATCGACATGATTACACAACGACTTAATCAGACGATCATCCCCTTTCTGCGGCATTACTTCGCTAATAGCAAGGTTTGTGTCTAATCATATCTCAGTTGCTCAGGAATTGATACTTTGGGTGTCAGCAAATTTTTTTTTAGTGCATTTCGAGACTTTATTATACACTTTCAGCAGGACACCGTAGTACGTGAAGCAATGCTGGAGACAATGCGACTCATTGCAGTTTCTGTTCATCCGTCAAGACTTCATGCCGATTACCGCTTTGAGGCTCGTAATGAATTGATTGGATACATTAAGGTATCTTCCGAATTCCTCCTGTATCATATATTTAAAAAATTTGTTATATTTTTAGGAATATGTTCAAGGCGAAACACCTGAAGTGTTGTCAAACTCCTTAAGATTGTTAGCTGCAAAGGCTGCAGCGGCTTTGGTGTTAGTCTTGATTTTAATTTCCTAATCCTAACTTTTCGGCATAGTATCTCTTTCGTATTTCATAATTCTTTTCGTTTTTTCTTATTACATAATTATTTTCCGCTTTTGAAACCCTAACAGTGTTCAATATTTTTTCATCCAGGGCATGCTTTTGTGATTCTCTTAGATTTTGCTGAATTCCACGGATATATCTTTGAGCAACCTGATTAGCGGGGCGATCTGGTGCACTACCGTGTTGCGGACACTGGGTTGAGCGCGAGCCGAAGGTTACCTGTATTTGTCTTGATGTGCAGCTTTATTCGGAGGATTACATTCCCTGTTTCTTCTGTCGAATTGATCTATAGCCTATGTGTGTAGAGATATTTGTGCATACCTACCTGATTATATATGCGAATGGCATCTTCTCTAGTTCATTTCGCCGGTAATCAAGTGAGAAGTTCAAGGGAGTAGTTCAAAGTCACCTTCAGTAAATGAATTCCATATCCGTTTGAGGAGAGCGGAAAAACCACTTCTGAGGTAGTTTAGCTCGTGTGGCAGCGCGTGGCTTCCTCTTCATATAACAACTTAAACAGATCACTGCATACCTTTACCTAAATGAGTTATACATCGGATGTATATCAGATGTTATCCCATAGTTATTTATCGGATCGGGCCACCCTACCTTATGCAAAGTTTCCCGTTTCGACGAATTTGGTTTTTTTTCTACAACACTTCCGGCTTTAGGGAAGGTACCGTTGTCAAAAACTTGACGGTATACTATGACCGGCTTATCCAGTACATTCATGATATTATTAACTAATCTGAGAGTTATAAAATCACCAAAGTTTCCAGTCTCTAGAAGCTTCCCAATTGGTTCTTCAGCAAGGAGTAGCACGAGCTGTATTCAGCGTCCAACTTATGTATGGCCTTATAAAGCTTTGCGGAGTAAAAGAGAAAATCGGAAAAGAATGAGTGTAACAGTGTTCACTAAAGTAGTGAAGAATATCAGCAATTCCCGCCACAACTTCGTTGATTAGAACTCCCTCGTCGGCCTTCAGATAGGTTAGCTGTTGTATCCACAAGTGCAGTGGTTTATCAGTGGTGAAGTAAGATTTTGGAACTTTCCCTATCACTTCGGACGCCATGTTCTCATGGAATGCCCAGAAAACTTCGATGTGTACCGCTCAGTCTGCTTACTGTATGCCATTTGTGTGGTCTTTATTCGAGTCATTCAAAAAAAAATTGGTTAAAACAACACATCTGAAAAGGTCACTGTCGGTCCTCATCAACACCTGAGTTCGTAGAAGGTTTAAGTTGTAGTTTTTTTTGCTTTGGCACAAAGATCTTTGTCGTTTTGATAGCATTACGTTTCAGCCAGGTAGAACCAATGTTGACCGATTTGGATAGCTCGTGCGGAAAGGTCTGTATTGAAGTGAACGTAGAAAGAATGTTCCTGAGAAACGGTGCTTCTCATCAATCACTTACGCTAAATCGAGTAGATATTTCCGAAAAAAAGGGCGCAGTGGTCGAGGGCGCCCTGCAACACACACGTGGAATCGATTCCCGCGTCCAAGGCCCACCAAGTCTTCCATCCCTCCGGGGTCCGCAAATCGGTACCATACTTGTTTGGGAATATAGCAGCACTGGTTCGATATATCGGTAAGCCACCGCTAGTCATTGTAAAGGCCGGATATGCATTCAATCACCTACAAACGATGCTTAATAAAGTCGAATGCATGGCACATCCCTCAGGGATTGATCAACGCCAAGAGCTTCATCCTTTATCCTTTTATTTATTTACGAATGCTCTGTGGATACCTGAGTCCGTAAGTCACGTCAGCGAACATTATTTTAAAAACTGAACAGAAAAATCGTGAGCATTTGAAAGGTGACCATAAGCATCGTGACTGTAATGAACACAACAGTGTAAAATCAGAACAGTGTTCATTTTTTAGTCCACAAGGTTCCTTCTTTCTCAGTATACTTGGATACTTGGACGGCCCGTCCTCACTGGTTGTGCGGACCCCAGCATATCCTCCATTTTTCAGAGTTTTGCTAGCTTGGCCACTGTGTTTCCTTGGAGTCTCGGGGTCAACCTGTTCAAAATCTGCCTCAAGTCGTCACCACCACGGGCAGTCGCCGCGCTTGTGGATCAGAGGGAGATTTGCCACCATGCGATTAATTTGATACCAGGACGGTGGTAATTCTTGGTATTGGTTTACTCTTAGCTGGGCTTCCTAATGGAAACACAAGAGTCATTCTCAGCTTGGGAGACCCTGCCGGGGGACGAATCCCCTGCTGTACATCGCAGTCCGACACCCAGGAACACCTCCCAGTCGATGGGGTGGTAAACCGTTGGGAATTTTTCCCAATATAAGTCTCGAAAGTATATATGTTAAGTAGGGGTGCTGGCATAGCGGTGTTCATCATTTAATGCATTGTAGAGGTGATGCTTCGAATACCCTCTATTACACAGACGAGAATGATAGTCCGAATTTCCGAATAACATCAGCCACTGAGAACAACGGATGCTACCACATACGCAGATTTCGGTAATGAAGTGAGATGGGTAGTGATGTTTATTAACGATGATGGCATAGGTCATTAATACTGAACTCCACAATAATAGGAACAGAAAAAAGTAGAAAAATAATCTCCAGTAGGAGTACCGCTTACGTAGCGTTCTGATTCAATGAACATGCTGGAATAAAAACATGGCAATTCTGATCTGGAATCTTTTCGTAGCGTTGTTACCTTGCAGTAGTTTTTCTTAATGGTTGTAGTTCGAAACACTAAACAAGCAATTAGGAGACTTTCCTTTTTTTCTCTTAAGCATGGTTTGGTTATGCATGTTCGCAATTGAACCAAAGATCAATTTACGTTTTCAAAGAAGGAGTTATAGGCGTTTGGAGCCGGCACTATGTGACGACGATATTTGGGAGCTCGGACGAGTGTTAACGCAATACATTTTACCTATGTGTCGTGAAAAGAGTGGTCTGAAAACAGTCAGTGGAGATTTACTAACTTTTTGAATTTCCTATAGTGCAATCGATTTTTATGTATTTTATATTCCGCTTCAATGTTATAGCATTGAAGTGTTTATCGTTCCTAAAAACTCTTCTTTTAGTTAGCATATGATTTTTTCGACTATGCATCATCGTCAATTTCATCGCTAACGTTTAACAACAATCGAGTTAGCACAAAAAAGGTAGACTAATTTCGACTCTTCTTCAGTACACTTGCCATCCACTTTAAGGTTCTTCATGTTGATTTGTAATGACGGCGAACATTATTATAAATTCTGTAGCATGTTCATGCCAAGCTCTGTTTAATTTGCGGATCCCACCACTTCTCACATTCGATTCTCTTCCTAGCATCCATCGTCCATTCAGGTCTTCCAACTTTTTAAGTGTGGCTTCGGCTGCTACATGAGGACTTTCATTTCATCCTGAATGCCGCAGAATGCTGGTCGAGTCGAATCTCCCTGGAGTATTGAGATTGCCGGGCTGGAGCCTTTCTATTTGGATCGCAGAGAGCGATTTTTTCCCGGACGCGTCCGGTGCCAATTTTCCCGACCTCGGAGGTATCAGAGGCTTTGTGCGCACGGAGCGAGTTCAAATCAACACCACGCTCATGATTACCGCCGGAGTGCTGCTAGGGTTACAAAATTAATTTTCTGCTTCTATCCAAACGTTCTTCTTTTGTTGAAAACCAGTTATGTGGTGTTCATTTCTGTTAATTAATTAATTTACTTTTTCTATAGATATGCCTGTTAATTGCAACTTTTTCGTGGGTGTAACATTCAGTTATGAATTCAAGATTGACGATGATGAGTCAGCGACGATAATGGATGCAACTATGGCGCAATATGGTAACGCGCTCGAGGCATTAGTCGAAGTGCGACCGACAGTTGGCACGGTTACTCTCCTTCTCAAGGTTCGTGGAATTTTTTTTCAGGTATATTAAATAATCCGTTCTCTGCATTGCAAATTGTTCATAGGTTTAGATTCTACAACCTTATTACGGTAAGCTGGCGGAGCACGAGCGTAGCAGGTCGGTGGATGCAACTCTTCAAGTACTACGAGTATACCTGGATAAAGCAGAGGACATAACTATTGGTGTAAGGGTTTATGTGTTTACTTAGTCCTTACGTTTACTGTCCTCCATGAAGACTTACAAATATTATGAGGAAAATTAACTGAAAGTGATTAGAGGACAGCATGCCTTGTAAGCATAGGAGGATAGCTTGAACACGAAGCACAACTTTAGTGGGCAAGAGACGAAGCGGAAGCTTTAATGCAAGTTTATTCATTGAAAAAGTCGTTTAAAGGTTATTGGCCAAAAAAAGTCGCAGAATCGCATGCTCGAAGAATGCGAAATGGTTTAATAATTGGTTCATTTATGGCCACACGACAAAACAGTTGAAATATACGTGAATGGAATGCCACTTGTGTCGGTATATTCTGCATTGCGTTGGTGGTTTCCATGAAGTAACCTTTTTCACGGCTTCTTTTTGCATCTTCATTCTTTTCACTGCTACGTCATACTGTTTAAACACTGCTTACGCTTCATTTGTGCATTTCGAAATGATAATGATCTCGTTTTCAAGCTGAGAAGTTGCTATAAATTTTCTATTAAAACGATAAAACGGCAAAGAAGTTAAATGCTGTTTAGAACGATGCTCTCACTTCTTTTCTTTGGAGATTTGAGATGCTTTCCTTTTTTTTGGAGTTATCTAGTTTTCTCATGTCCAATACTCTCGTTCAGTTGCTGTGTCCGTTGACTAGAATTGTTACGTCGAATTCCCTGTACATTTTCCAAGGATGCATTATGGGAGCTAAGAGATTCCCAATACGTGATTAATAAGTCTTAAATAGTTTAGACGAATTAGTTTCATAATATATGTGAAAACAAACTCTATGTACTATTAGGTTGATTGGAAAGCTCTGCTATCCTTTTTATTTTCCCTGGTTTCTTCATTAGAACACCTGAGTATTTCTGATTTACGAATCAGATTTGATGCAATTTCCACTTGACTGAACGTAGCTGGTTGGACAGGAGTTTTTTTCCTGAATTTTCGAACTATTTCCCAACTTCATTGGTTCTTTGTTTGTGTATTAGTTTGTCCAATGTATGACACAATTCGTATTTGACACATATACTGGATTAGAGCACTTGACAATCATTCGTTTGCTGAACATGATCGCATATTGAGGAAATCTGTCAAGTTTAGTAGTACCTGTATAGTATCAGCAAAGCCGAAGGTCGCCATACAGTTTTCGAGGTATGTTAACAAAGTAAGAAAGTTCCGGTATGCAGAAAGCAACTTAACTACCTCTTGAAGAATCTGAAAGATGGAAGGTTCTGTTACTTTTGTTGATGAGCCGGAATACTTCTTTATTATTAACTTGTTCCAATCAGCAGAGCAGTATCCTCGTATGCTCTGCTCAATTTCAGAGGCTGTTTTATGCGATATAACGAAAAAGGGTTTATTTCCTACAGCAGAGCACTAATATTGTCTATATGTTGTGAGATTAATGCAAATATATGTACCAAGCTTAAATATACTTTCTTCAGTTGATTTAGGTTTGAAAAAAAATTGTCTACATTGTCGTAAGACTTCTTGTTCGGACTAAAACATCTCTTTCTTGAACCGCGTGTTGGGTGGATTGTTGTGCCCACTAACTGTTTCGGCCCACGTGTTCTCCTACGAGCGCAAAAGAACTACCTGTCAGGTACCTACGAAAGTCACAGTTTGCAAGTCAAATCTGCACTCGCAGTCTTAATGGATTTTGAAATGAGGTGCAGTCGAGGCTGTGGCTCCCTTAAAGTTTAGTAGACCTACGAATTTAGATCTTTTTAAAGAATATCTCCTAAACCTAGCTGTAAAGTTACGGATCTTGTAGGGAAAAATGACCTCTTGTGTTATACTTTGAATTGTTTAGGAATTTTTACCACTTAACTGACTTTATGCATTGACTTCAGTGCGAGACCAAGAAGTGGTCATCGCTGTCAACTTTAAACCAATATATTTTAGCCTTAGAATCTCCTGATCATTGCCAACAAGACGAAAATTACGGTATTTATGATATCCTAGACGACAAATTTTGATTTTCTCTAGTTCAGAAGACGTATTTTTTCTGCTTTTCTTCATCGAGGTCCGTATTACGAACGCTAAAGTTTCCGAACAGTTGGGACCTTCTTCAACTGTGCACGTTGTAATGTTCTATTATATCGACCATGTTTGAGGCTGCCGTTGTTGTGTTGGAATTGTTAAAAGTTTAAATTCTACTTTCGATTCTTTACATGTCTCAATTTTGAAGCTTTAAAGATGGAGAAACAATTTATAAAATTATATATCCCTCTAATCAAATAGAGAAAATCCTCTTCTATAGAACTGTCAGGTTCTATCGAACAAATGTCGGTGTCCGTTATAAAACCAGCACGACTCGTTATAAAGAGTTTGAATGGCTTGAAATTCGTTACTGTACTATCTTTTTTACACCAGCGATAGTTGAAAATAAAATGAGGATCGAAGCAGCTGTAGTCCATCAACCTACATCAGGTTGCGAGCGATTTTGGGCCGTTGCCATCATTGTTGGCTCGTCTTTCACCAAGAATGGCCGATTCCTTAGCCCTCGTTCGTCATCAGTCGTTAACTGCCATTCACTATGCATTCCGTATTGCAAATGCTTATAAGGTAGTTAGGGTTTCAGCAATATTTTTTACTTAAGGTTTCCATCTATTTGTGACAACTTAGGGCCACGGCATTCTTACGGATAGCAGCCTATTCAGTATTGACGACTTCGCAAAAGCCTATTTAAGTAACGAAGGACGGTTGGATACTTATGAAGCAAAGAAAGCAATAGGAAAAATGGCTGAGGTAGATTTTAACCTTTATTTTTCGCCCGTTTTGTTTATATGTTTAGTTGTTTTCCAGTGAATTCGAACTCTTCAGGTTATTGAAGCACGTTTACCGCAGTGTCAAATGCAAACTTATTTATCTGCGTTGTTTGAGATGATAACAGATCGTCAGAGCCAGGTACTATAAACATTGCCTATCTTTGGCTTTCGGGAACTCTTTAATTTGCCCTCACTTTTCTTCATGTTTTAATTTCATAGGTCTCCTCTGCGGCTGCGCAACTGCTAACATATACTTTGAAGTGTCGTGGTGCAACGCTAGTCCTCGAAGTTGGGCACAGTTTTCATCATTCTACCACATTATATCTTTTTCTTAAGTTTTCTCTGTATTGTGTTTTAACTAAGGCTGACACATTGGTTACGACAATGCTTGGTCGGCTTTCGGAAGTGCACTCTTGTATGCAAACGTACACAGAACTCTTAGCGGCCCTCGTCGCTTTTGCGATCCATCAGCAAACGGTTGTATGTGACGTGATGCTACGCCAACCACTGCCATATTCTGTGTTAGTTTTCAGTTAAATATATATATATATATATGTGGTATGGGACGCTTCGTGGTTAGGAGTGCTATGAAATGCACACCCTTACGTGTATGTTGTCATAAATTACCATGTCTTTCTTTGGGTTTAAGGAGAGCATTGTTTAGTTTAGCTGTAGCTTGAACTCCTGCACACGAATAATTCCGTGGGTTCAATTCTGAAGGTAAAGCCATGGAAAGCGCTACAATATATATGTATATTTATATATTTATATGGTACATATGTACACATATACATATGTATGTATATATATGCATATATACATATAGTTTAGTGGATATAGTTGTCTTTCAATACACTTGAGTTCAATCCAACGCACCAGCCTCACCAATCCTTCCATCCTTCCGCGGTCGGTAAACTGGTACCAAACCTATTTAACACTCAAAGAGGATCAAAGCACTAACTCATTACATCGGTAGGCCAACGCGAGTCACTGTGTAGATCAGATGTGAATTCAATAACTTCTAACGATACTTGATGGTGCCGAGTGCATGACGCATCCCTCAGGGATTGGCCAACACCAAGAGCTTTGCATCTACATGTGTATAGATACGTATGCATATATACACATACATATATGTATACATACGTATTTATCTAAAGGGATACAGTGGTTAATTATGTCGTCGATCAGGAAGCAAAGGCTTTAGTTCGACGCCTTTCTCAATGCCCATCTCCAACCTATGTAGGAACCCTGTAGCGCGGCTATCTCGAACATTGCAAAAAGATTCGACTCAACCAGCATTCTGCGATATTCAAAAGAAGATCGAATCCTTAAGCAGCAGCCGAAACAACACGCGAAATGTTGGAAAGCCTGTGTGAACAATGAATGCGAAGGAACGCGAGTCAAATGCAGGAAATGCAGAGATCCATGCAGTTTATGTGACGATGAGTTACTTAAAATATGCAGACAAATAGCTACATACTTTACACTTTACATATACATATCTATGTACATATGGTATATAGTGTGTATATACATGTGTGTATGAATGTATATATATATATATACGTGCATATGTACATACATATGTATATATATATATATATATATATATATATACGTACATTTATGTCATGGGGAGAAGCGGATAACATAGTGTAAGTAATGCCGATCATTAAGATCATGGTGCTGGTTCGATCCCGTTTCGGGCTCAGGAAATCTATCATCCCTTGGAGGTCGGGAAATTAGTACCGGATTTTTCCGGGGAAAAACAACTTCTGCAGTCCAATTGGGAATGCTCTAGCCCGGCTATCTTAGAACTCTAGGAAGAATCGACTCAACCAGCATTCTGCAGCATTCAGGATGAAATGAAGGTCCTCATGTAGCAACCGAAGCCACACTTAAAAAGTTGGAAGACCTGAATGGACGATGGGTGCTAGGAAGTGAATCGAATGTGAGATGCACTGGGATCTGTACAGTAGACATGCAAACAGCTGGTATAAAATGATGTATAGTATACAAACATATATACATGTGTACTTATATATGTACATACATATATGCATATATTTATATATATATATATATACGTGTATACACTATATGTACGTATTTTCTTAGATTGCTATTCAGTTGCTACATATACACATACATATGCATCACCTGTCACCTGTATCACCTGTAGTTCCTTTTCGTCGAGTGACTCGAGTGGGCGCCAGTAAATCCTCCATTTTTTCCTGTCGCCTGCAAGAGTGGCCCAGTGGGTCCTGTTGGCTCTAAGGACTCGAGCATCATATCTTTCTTCAAGGTTCTTTGTGAAGAACTCTGACCATTGTGTCGGTGGTCTTCCTGCAGTACGTTTGACATCCCGAGGAATCCAGTTACTAACGGCTCTTGTCCATCGGTTGTCATTCATACGCATTACGTGTCCGGCCCATTTTATCCTCGAATGTTTGACGTACGGAACGGCATCTGATTTTTGATCGTTGACGCAGATCGGAGCTTCTGATCCCATCCCTTACTTTTGTGTGGAACGGGACACTCCGCATCGTCCTTTCGACTGCGCGTTCAATAATCCTGAGTGACCTTTCATCCTGCTTACGCAGCGACCAGGTTTCTGACGCATACGTTAGGGCAGGAAGTACCGTTGAGTCGAAAAGGTGGGCACGGAGTCGGGTGTTCTTTGTTCTCTTTACTACGTTCTCGATGCTCTTGAAAGCTCCCCAAGCCGCTCGTTTCCTTCTGCTCAGCTCTGGAACTAGGTCGTTACATATAAATATATACATACATATATACATATAAATATATATACGCTCAACGGAACGAATATCTCAGAATGCTCCAGTTATATTTTTCTAGGTCGGGAAATCAATATACGTGTATACATATATGTATATGTAGCAATGATATATATATTTTATATATATGCATATATATAATATATATATATATATTTAGTTGCGAATCGTTATGGTGAACGGTATAAAGTTGGTTTCAAAATTTTTGTTATGGATGTGGGAACGTTGAGGTCGAGTAATATTAGAGACATCTCTTTGTCGTCGAAGTGGACCATTTGAGAACGTCCACTGAAACAGTTTCGCATGAAATGTTTTGACAGGATGCGAAAGAGCTACGCATAAGTGTGAGGATTTCACGAGCTTAGCCAAATTGTCGTGCGAGAAAGGGCGTCCAGTGAGGACACATTCGAGTTACACAAAACATGTATTTGCTATGTGATCATCGTTGCTTTTTTTTCAACAAAAACAACTCGTTTGTTTTTATTGTAAAATTCGACGAGAATCTGAATGTTATTCTAGAGAAAGAGCGAAGGTGACGCAGCTAAATTCCATGAGCAAATTTCCATCATTAGAAGAAGCTGATGGCGATTTTTTGCTTGCGAGGTGGTCTTAATAGCTGTAACATCCCACAAATACCTAACAAGTTACGCTTTATTTATGGGTAAGTCAATAGTGCAGTGGACTTTAGAATAAATGCACCAAACAATACAAATTGAAGGTTGGCTCGGAACAACATTTCCCATTGAAGTGGGTGCGTAACGACCCCTTATTATACGTTGTAGAAGCATCATCGTTAATGAATTGCGCTACGAAGTTCTTACTGTATGTGCAAATTTGTTGAACCTTTCAGCAACTGACTACCATTTCAAAGATCTTTAAAAACTGCTTGGAAAAATCTATCGTGAGCCAGAGGTCATTAAATGCGCCATTTTATGTTTTCTGTTCAAGATTTATGAAGACCATGAGCGGAATTTCGACATTAATAGATAAATATAATTTTAGGGGGTTCTTTTTTAAATTAATAGAGTTACCCTGAAAAAGTGGCAAAAAGCTTTATTTCTGTTGTTTGCATATTCTGTACTCACAATAGTTAAAAAGTTTCCTCAAGAGCTCCTATTCATGATGGCTGACCTGAAATATTGAAGAATTTTGCTGTATTGTTCTGACTATGTGAAAGAATTTGCTTGGTCAATGCGTAATGCACCATTGGCTTTGGTTAGATCTTCATTTTTTTTTCAATATTCATTTGCATGCAGACAACTCTTGGATGCATGGGAATGTGTGTCGCGTGAACGAACTCTGTTCCTCTCTATACTCGACTATCTTCTGGAGTTAATGACGAATGCGTTAGATCAACCCTATGATGTAGTGGACACCGGAGGTGGTGCGTCAGTCAAGGTCGTTCATGTGGAACCGTGCCAGTACGCTGCTGCAATCACAGAAATTATAAAAGTGGGTGACGAATAGAATAAATACAAGAGCATGTGGTAACTTCCGATGCTACAAATATTGTACCATCATTAAACCGCTTTGGGTTAGTTCACCAAAGTCAAGCGCTCATTATTTATACTGTACTAAATACATTATGTAGCTCTGTGACTTCTTCAGTTCTATTATTTGTAGAGCATGTGTTTCAAACTGACAAATTTTTTGTGCCGAAATGAATGTTATTCAAACATTGCGCAATTTTACATAATTTGCTTCGAACACTTCACTTCGTAACGTAGGAGCCAGGCAGAACATGGTTTAAAACACATAGAAATTTGCTTATTCTTGTCTTCAAAATCTTAAGGATTTTTTGTGTTGTCTTGGAAAGATTGAAAAGTCGAACTCAGAATGGCGAACCTGAGTGGTCCTTAAATGAAAGAGTGCCAATGATTCTTGCCGCATTGCTTCATACGATCAGCAGTGTATCAGATACACAGTGGCCCGTAGTGGTTAGGGAGAACAAAGACGGTTAGTTACCTTATAAGGTAAATTTTCAATCGTGTTGTGCAATTGATTTTATTCATGATCAAACGTGTCGTCAGTTAAGGAAGCAAACAACCTTTGATAATCACTCCTGAGCTGAGACGTTCTACCGAGAAACCAGCTGGCTTAGCTGTTGCTGCTCTTAAGACGTTGTTTCTGAGGTACTAATGTATTTTATCGATCAGAATAACTCGCGTGGATGCTCTTCACTCTGTTATTTTCTCAGAACACAATCGCCTGCCATTATTGAAGACATGAATCAAGCGCGTGGTTGGAGCGAGTGCCTTGATCGGGAACTGTTCATTGGCGCGGTATTCGTTATACATTGCTCATTTTAAAACTTCCACTTTTTTTTATTAATAACACTTTGTTCTACCCTATTTAAACATTCGTGGAAACGTATAATTTTCGGTGTCCATAGCACGAGTCGTTACCTGTCTTTCATCTGTTGTGTTCTGCATTTAAACCAATAGGTAAATATCTCTTATGCCCGCAGAGAAAAATGTACTCCAAACACGTTCCTCATTGGCGACAGTTTTCTTGCTACTTTTTATATACAGAAGGTAATTAATAGTTCTCGGTTCAGTGTACATTTATTTGCGTAGCGTATACTTTTATTATATTGTTCATATTTGATACTCGCGTCCGTGAAGATTTCGTTTTACTCGCTTTACTAGCAGCAACAACATTTGTGGATCGATGAGAAAACTTTCCAGAAGGCAGTTTTTCGTAGTTTATTAAATATGGGAAATTCAATGGTCCATAACCCCGGTATAGGCACTGTAGCGTTGGAACTAGGATTAGAGAACGACGTAGACTCTGTAATATCCATTTTCAGTTTAGTAGTTTTCAGAATCTTTTGTCTTGTTATGCATATTCATTCGATAGCCAGTCGAAAACGGATGAAAATTGACTTGCAAAAAATCCTTTTCAGAAAGTTCGTTAACGAGTAATTTGAATAACAATCAGCTGTTATTTCATCTTAATTACTATGACATTTTATGGGTTGTACGGATACGAAAAACACTGAAACAGACTCAACATAGGATGTAAAATACTTCCAGTGTTGACAGCAATGTATTTGCATAATGGATCGTGGTAACACATAGCAAAGTAGTAGCATACATATCATGCATACCCGTAGAACGATTGAACAACGTCCCTCTTACAACTCTACTCTAATTATTAAAAAATTGTTTCTTGTTGTAACACTACCCACATCCCTCCGGAGTCGGAAGGTTGTTCCCGGGATTATCTGACCTGAACTCGCATGTTCCACAGAGGCAGTCGCTGACATGAGGTGAACATTGGTAGCGTTTTGCTAGAGCTATCCTAAAATTTCAGGAAGGATCAATTTGTGCAAAATTAAAGAGGAAGACTAAATCCTCAAGTAGCAACCGAATCCATATACAATCACAAAGGTGTTCGTGAACGACAGTTGCAACGAAACATTTGAAGGATTATATAAATAAAAGTAATATGTATTCAGTGTAAAATGTAGTTTTTCTCGAACCACTCCCGACAACGAAGTCTTTAATGAGAAGCTATTGATTGAGTGCAGAAACTAAGAAAGCTGAGTCGAGGGAAAATAAGCTAGCCGAACGGAAATCAGTTGAAATCAATGCTCATTGTCCGCTATGCTCTCATATGCGTCCTGAACTCAATGAATTTTGTCACGGGTGTGTTAATAAATTCACTCTCAAGGCGTTTGGATAGATCAAGAAAACTTTTACTAAATCATTTAGAGTAAGAGAACAGCAGAAGACAAGATTTGCAGCATTGACGTTAACAAATGCTCTGTCATTTCAACTATTTTTTGTGGTTCACAGATGCTATGAATGGTTTAAACTGAGGAGCGTTTCAATAAAGCAGTGTTTTCTTATTGAGCTTCTTCTTTCCTTCCTATGTGCCCAAAAAGAAGACACTTATTGAGTGGTATAATGTAAATTGCAATACCTCCCTATTTAGCTTACTTCATGAGCTCCTTATGAGCTCATTTCATATTTTCTACAGATTACGGTGCTAGTTCGTTCACTGGTGGAGCATCGTCCAGACTGGGTTGAACCCATGGCAAGGAGGGTTATGGAAAAATCCAGTCATATTCGAGAACCGATACGATTCACCAGTGTTATAATTTCCTCGGCGCTCGTTCGGAAGTATGTGTTGTTGTTGTATCATCTTTTGAAGATTTGTATATTTTCATAAGCCTAGTTTTTTTCGAATCGTTCTTCCTTTGTTTAACACCTGTCTTCCTTCTTTAGTTTTCCGTAGTAGTTACCAATAGCAGTTGAAGACATATTGATATTATTTCGATGTCGTCGATTTTCTGGACAAGTATTTCTAATGGTCGTTATTTTTAGATCTCCGGACTCGAACGGCGATTTTAACGAGCGACTAATGGTAGACTGTATACGTCTTCTAGAAAACTCGCTTGCTGATCAGAGTCTTAGAATTCGTAAGGTTTGCGCTAATTTTATTTCCCACTTGAATTGGATCTTATAAAGTAATGAATTCTGCATAATATCTGGTTACAATGACGCCTAGAATAACAGTAGAAATTGTTGCCATGTTACAGGGTTTCGAAGGTTTCACATTTTTGCCATGCATCTCATTCCTTCCCATTTTTAGCTTTTTTTATTTCTTGGTCATTTGTTAATTTTTTAGTTGGTTATTCTTACTTTCCATTTTTGATTTACAAAGGTAGCATTTTTATCACTTTTACGATTTTGTGGTATTTTTCAAGTCTTACTAGTGTACCATGGTAACTTCATGTGAATAATGGAAATGAAATATTGATAATCTGCAACTTAATTTTTGTTTAAGCTGTGTGTTCATGGCCTGGGCGAGTTGTCGGAATGTTCATCTGAGGCTATTAGTGACAGGTTTGCAAGCATGGCTGTCGAGGCTGCTATGGGAGGTCTTGATGACATTGGAGATAAGAATGATGCTGTTGGTGTTTCTAAATTTCTTTCTACTGTGAGAACCACATTTGTGGTCAACATTGGTTAGAACTGATTTTGCTTTTCAGGTAGCAATGGAGTCGATCATTGCTCTTAATAAACTGGTTTCACAAACTAAGGACTCGCAGTTACTTGGCATACTTCGTCAAGTTCTTCTCAAGATTCGGCCCTGTTTCGAAAAGGTATGGGCCACTATTCTTAACTGGTAGATCTACCACTTTTGTTAATATAGTGCACTACTTAAAACTGCTATCCAATACATGCAAGGTCGCATTGGTTCCACCGCACGTTCGGCGCAAACCAACCCCACCATTCCTTTGGTTTCTTCAAATTCATAGCAAATTGGTCTGAAAGGATGAAAACACTGACTGAATACCTCGATACGCTCCACCCATAGATAAGTAAGTCATCGCTTAGATTGACTGTGCATTTATTCATCTCTAGGGTGCTTATGAACCTACGCTAACATGGACAGTGTGGCATACAGAACAGTGTTTTTGATTTTTGATTATTGATGTAGAAGAGATCTTCGGATCTGCTCTCTCATTTACGTTATACAGGGTACATCCATCGTCGTCCTCTAAACTACGTGTTCCACAGCGATGAGTGATCCTCCATCCTACGTACGTAGCGACCAGGTTTCTGACGCATACGTTATAGTAGGAAGAATCATAGAGTTGAAAAGGGTAGGGACGAAGTCGGGTGTTCATTGTTTTCCTCACTTCATCCTCGGTGTTCTTGAATGCTCCACAAACTCCTCGCTTCCTCCTGCTCAACTCTGGAGCTATGTTGTTCATCGTGTTGACTTAACGAGCTATATAGCCAGATGGAATGTGAGTGATGTGTACGAAGTCAATCCGTTCTTCATGAAAATCGCTTTTATGCAAGTTAGACGAAAACCAATCTTTCCACTAGTGTTATCAAAGTCGTCAAACATTCGTTTTGCTTAGCTAATGCTTAATGTTATTGGAATGATGTCATCAGCAAAGCGAAGATGGTATAATTGCCTACCATCGATTTTCACTCCCATGTTGCTCTATTCCAGTGTTCCCACGACGTTCTCGGAGGTGGGGATAAATAATTTTAGCGAGATGATTTCTTTTGCCTATCTCCTCATTTAACGTCGATGTTGACATCGCTTTAGAATGGTAATATTTTGGCTGTGAAATTTTCATCCAGCTAACGAAGAAACTTTATATACTGGGTAGGGACTGCCTGGGTGTCCAGGGCTTCCATGACTACTTCTATATCAACTGAGTCAAAAGTTTTCCTTAGATCGATGAAAGCGAGATGGAACGCTCCGTTGTACTATCATTATACTTCAATAAGTCTTTCTATTGCGTGGACGTGGCACATCGTACTAAATCCTTTCCAAACCCTGCCTGTTCACATAGCTCTCCTTCGTCGTGTGTTCTGTCAGTCCGTTTTTGGATGGACTCGAGTGAAAAGTTTTTAGGCGATAGATAGCAAGTAGGTTGGACCATAGTTGCCGATTTCGTGGAGGTCACCATTCTTGAACAATCACGCAGTCTTGCTAGTCTTCCATGGAATACATACCTTGGTTTGTGACAGCTAATTTGTGAAGAGCGGAGCCGGTATGTATATGAGGCCTGGAGCAAGGTTCTTCAGGTGTTCAAATCTTACTCTGTCCGGACCTGATATTATTCTATTTTTCACCGCCTAAATACCACGTCGGATTTCCTAAGAGGTAGTAGCCATTGATTTTCTCCATTATCTTTCTAGAAGCTGTAATTCTTCCGCCTGGGCGTCGGAGTGCAATCATCTTGGTTTTGTAACTCCATATGGATTCTATATAGAACACTTCCATATCGTCTTCGTCATAGGTTGATGTCGGTGCGTATACGGCGAAATTTGTCAGAGCTGGTATTGCTTCACATTTCTTCAACCGTAAACGTCCGATTCGGGTCGTTAGTTATTCGGATGAATCGATGTTCATGGCCAAACTCGCGTTAACAAGAAAGCGGATGCCGCTAACTCCTCTATGTCCCATGTTCCGAAGAACAGTTCTCCGGTGTCATAGACGGCGTTGAATGGACTCTACTCGTCTCAGCGGGTCCAATAACGTTTATGCCTTAGCCCATCGAGATTTAGGCAAACTAGAACAGTCCTGAGATTTTAGCAGCCTCTCCATGCTCTTCTGAATCAGTGCTGCCATATAAGGAGTTCTTTCAAGTTCAGGGGATTGAAACTCGTTTGTTTTACTGTGTTAAGTTCTTGATGCTCACATAATGCTTGGTGAGAGGAGCTGAGAAGAGAGGGGAGAACCCGTTCGCTGTGTTTATTCATGGCGAGCTTGCCGGTCTCTCCTAGAATAGACGGTGAAACTATTTTGTAGAGGCGACTCCTAACTGCTTCCCACATAATGTTATACCTTTTATTTTCTGCCTACTATAATTTCGCGGCAGGGTACTAAGCGAAATACAACCACAACGTTGCTGAGATATTTGCAAAACTCTGGACCGCAGGTGTCTATGGTGGGGAACGAACGCGCTATTGTCCTTTCCGGGGAGTAACGCGTTCACCACCACACCATGCGGGTCCTTTGTTTCGTCTGACTCTCAGCTATGTCTTGTTCGTCTGTCTCTGCTTCCCACATAGTTCCCTGTCATTTAGTTGCAGGCTTTTGGGCGAATTGACTCGTAAAATATAATCCGAAAAGAGGAGAACACTCCTACGCAAGCATACATGAGTCGTTTTCGCAAGCACAGAAGGTATATGCCAAATTTGCACAGCAAGCATAGCGAAGCATAATGTCGTTTGTGATCCGCGATTAGCCCTATACTCATCGGCTACACGTTGCCTCGCGACTAACCTTCGTGAGAATCCTCTATGAAGAGAGGGAGATCTATGGGAATGGTTAATAATTAGTGAAACCTGTTCTTAGAGCTGTCATCTGATCGAAATTCTGAGAGATTATCGGCCGATCTTTATTTGCTCAACGGATTAGGGATTCTCGACGTTTTTCCAGGAGTATGCAGCGTTACGTGCTGCCTCATTCAAACTTTTTGGTGAGTTGGCTTCCCGTGTGGGCAGTGAGAATGATGAATTCATGGCTCATCTTCACGCAAACATTATTGCAGTATTGCTACACTTAAATGACGAGAATGAAGACGTCAGAAAGGTTTGTTGAATGTGTCTAATATTGTATTGGAAATGGAAATGCCGGGTTCCTCAGCTTGGGAGACTGCCGCGGAGACAAATCCCCTGCTGTACATCACAGTCCGATTCCCAGGAACACCTCCACGCCATGATGAGGCGTTTCTATTAGGAAGCCTATCTAAGAGTAAACCATTACCAGGATCCATCACCGTCATGGTATCAAAGTCGCATGGTGGCAAATTTCCCTCTGATCCACAAGGGCTGCGACTACCTGTGGTGGTGAAGACCTAGGATAAACTTTGGCCAGGCTGACCTCGGTAGTCCAGGGAACCATAATGGTTTAGCCAGAAAATCTCCGAAAAATGGAGATTATGCTGAGACCCGAACAACCAGTTAGGGCAGACCGTTTAATCGAGTATCGAGCAATATTGTAATGTGTAATGGAGCGGTAAATTTATTCCGATAAATTTAATACATTTAGGCATGCAGTACAACGTTGAACCAGGTGCATCCATTATTTGCTGTAGGAACGTTTTCGTCGATCGTGGAACAAGAAATGAACCGTGGGAGGCTGCCAGAGGTTTATGCAGTGGTACAGAGAGATCTAGCCGGTGTTCTGGTTAGTAGATTACAGTTAGTTCTCGAGTTTGGAATTCATCAATTCCACGGTGAGAAGATAAAAAACAAGAGTGGGGGTTCTTTTAAGAAATTATTGTTAAGCCTTCATTTTATTATTGTTTTGTACTCCATATTCACGGCCAAGCATCCCAATTACAATGAGGACCTCAGACCTATATATGAATGGTGATCTACATGATGGCAGCATCAGCAAAAATCAGCAACTTTTTTTTCTGACCGTACTTCGCATCTGAAGTTTGTGCTCCATAGTACTGCAGATTTCTTTGGAGTGGTCCCTTTTCTTAACAGTGAAATCGAAGTACACCATTTTTATTATGTTGGAATGGCAGTCTCCTTTTTTTATAGTTGTTTCTGTAGTGGTTGCTCTGTCGTAGTCCACTAATTGAATTACTTACTTTATTACCTCGTACTTATGTGACAGTAAGTTTGCCTAATAGCACTTCTGTGTTGCTCTTCAACATTCATTTAAGTCAAGTCTTCGTTTAGAAAGTTTCAGCGTTCATTCCACGTTTTCAGTACGAAAATGACGCAATTGATCTAATCTTTTACGTATTACTTGACTCCAAGCTGTTCGTGGAAACGACTTTATGCACTCCTACAAACTCGTTGTGAATTCGTCTTCTTTCTCCTTGACTCATTCACAAGTATTAGTCCTATATGAACAGTACTCCATAACCAATTCCGCCAAATCAATTCTGAGAAAACGAGCCACCGTGTTTGAGAATATTTGAGAGGTGACTTAATTTTTCCAGGCATTGTCATTTCCTGATCGAGTGAATCAGTACACGTTAACATGCAGCAACTACTTCAAGTGTTCGAATGCACGGATGCGGGCAAACGCCGCTCTTTTAACTGGTAATATTTTGGGTGTGCTTACTCCACAATTACGCGCCACTATCAGCAAGGATCTTGTTTTTTCCAGTAAGTTTTAGATCTACATTTTCGACTTTTGACCCTTACCCGTCTTTTCTTTCGCAATATTAGATGAACCTAACCGTATAGATCCTTGATTTATTAGGCCTCGTGTTACTTCTGAAAGATCCAGAAGATGTAAATGTGCGTATCGCTGCCGTAAAAGCTATTGGGAATCTCCATGACTTTTCGTGATGCTTCATGGTATATAATGGAATGTCCACGGTCTCTGATATTTCTAAACATTCATGCTCTATTACTGTAGTGAAATCTTGTCTGGTTTTTTACCGTGTTTTTTTTTTCGAAATCTAGTCTCTTCTGGGCATTTTTTATATATTCTTTTTTTGTACAGCCATATGAATTTGTTGGCGAGTTGCTATTTTTTATCGGAGGTATCTGTTGAGTTCCCTTATTACTAGTGTCATAGAAGCTTGTTTCACGCATGTTTCCTTTTTCGTAGATTATTTTATAGTTTAAATATTGATGAAACACGTGCCCTCTTTTCTCATTTCCGATCATTATATAGTCCCAACTTGAGCTCTGTCATTTCAAGAGCAAAGTCGGCACATATTTATACATGCTTGTGTACTTTGTTTTACTTTGCTTAGTTGTTTATTGGGCCTGAGGCATAATTATACGAGTTTTCCCGATTGTGAAATTTATCCACCTTTACTGCAAGCAAAACCTTCCATTGAGAAAATGCGAAAGACTGCAATGCATAGGGGTTCGGTTATTCCTTTCGTTGTGCTATGCTCGTTTATTACTCAATTGAATTCATTCGCTTTAACGTGGTGATGTGCCGGAGCCTGTGATTACTTTTGCCGTTTTGTTTTTGTCTGTTTTGTTATTTTGCGAACGTTGTTGTTATTCCTCGTTCTGCTTTCAATCATAACTCTAAAAATAAAGTTTAAAACATTCTGTCTATTGAACCAGCGAATTCTCTCTATCGAGAGGTGTAGTTCAAGGTCGGTTCGCCTTGTCTACACATAGAATTTAGTTGATTATCAATTCTGTCTTTTAATTGATGCAAGTTTTCGGTTCTTGAAGTTCGATTATATTGAACATAGTATGCTTAACTCATGTTCACTAATGTGGATTGGCATGTTGGCGGCCCTCATGGACGGAGTAGACATTGTAACGGTGTGTTCTAGGTTGTTAAACTGCACATTTTTAATACATGGGTCACTTCTTGAAATTGGTTTAACAATAAAGAATTAAACGTTTAGCGTTAATATATTACTTGGATCCTCCCAACGGATTACCACCTCATAGTGGCTGGGAGGTGTTCATGAGTGTTGGACTGCGATGTACAGCGGGGGGATTCGTCCCACCGGCAGGGTCTCCCAAGCTGACGAGCCCGGCATTTCCACTAGAAAGCCCAGCTGAGAGTAAACCAATACCAGGATCTACCACCGTCCTGGTATCAAAGTCGCATGGTGGCAAGTCTCCCTCCGATCCACAAGCGCTAAGACTGCTTGTGGTGGTGAAACCCTGGGACAAACTTTGGCCAGGCTGACCTTGGGATTCCAGGGAACTACAATGGCTTAACCAGCAAATCTCCGAAAAGTGGTGATTATGCTAGGGGCCGCACAACCAGTGAGGAGGGGCCGTGCAGGTATCAAGTATATTGCTTGGATTGCGGCATACATTTAACTCCATTATTAGCATCGCGAACTTGGTTAGTATAAACAGTGATTGCGGAGAGCCTATGGAATCAAAGAAGCTTTGATCAGATAACTTTAGTAACAATCTGCTAAAACTGTACAGGTATCGAGGACTAAGTTAGACTCGAGTGTGGAATCGAACCAAAGACGATATGTGCATTTCATGGCACGTCAATTCACTGTGATGCACTGGGCATCCGACTTGTTAGAGGATCGTCTGTTCATTTCTTTTATTGCAGCAAAACTTTTTAAACTTGTGGAGCTGAAAGACATAATTAATAGTTAATTATGGCATCCATTCCTTTGTATTTAATTGTCGAGAACCTTATTGCGTGGCATGCGGCGTTCTTATTGTTAGTAATCTGTTAGTAAAGTGAAATATTAACATATGTGGGAGTATGCTCGCAGTTTTTTTTCGGATAGTTAAAATGTTTGAAACCCACGGACTGGACATATTCATAAGGGTTATTTATCCAAAACGCCTAGAGAGTTCAGCGCGTTCATGCTTTCGATTCCTGCGCTAGGATCCGCACAGTCACTTCAAAATCATCGCCATTGTGCTTTTGTGCCCTATGTGTACCAAGAGGAGTGCTTTGACGAATTTCAACTTTCCCATGTAGATGTTTTTTATATGTAGAGACACAAAGCGGTCTACTGGCTTCCTTAGCATATTCCTCACCGCATCCTTTACACGAGATCAAGCGTATTGTACCAGAACTCATGCAATCCCCGTCTCTTTCATTAGGATAGATCATGCAGTTTTCTCAGCTGCACAAACAGTCATATAGGCGGTTGCGAAATAAGTGACGGCGCAGGGGAGTAACACTGGAGCGGAATCAATTTATTATGGCGAGAGTGCAAGAGACTCCTCTGTCTCAATTCCATCGTTTTAAGGAGATCTTTTGATTCAATTGACGTAGAAGTAGTCATGGAAGCTCCGGTAAACCACCACGTCGGTACTCCTTATGTAAATCTTCGATTCTTCGCGACTTATATAAAAGCTCAAAGAAAATATCGTCATGCTTAAAATGTTGTTTGCTGCCAGCTATTTCACTGCAGGTTATTATGTAAGGTACAACCACAGTGATGCTGACACATTTGCAAAACTTGGACTCTAGGACAGATTTGAAACCGCGATTACTCTTTCCTGAGGTTCACGTTACATACAGAACCACTAAGGCTTTCCTTTGCTTTGCTTTTCTCTCGCCGGCTTTTTTTCTACCCGATGCCTATGGAGGTGAAATGTACCTCGGAACATGAGGTCGGCGGCGGCAGCTTCCTCGTCAACACTAGTTTGGCCATTAACATTGATTCATTCGAACAACTAACAACTTGGATCGGACGTTCACGATTGAAGAGATGTGGATCAATACCGGCTTTGACAATTTTCGTCGCTTACCCGCCGACATCAAACTATGACGAAGAAGAAGTCGAAGCGTTCTATATGGATTTGGGAAAGTTCTATACTTAATTACTTGATACTTGAACGGCCTGTCTTCACTAGCTGTGCGGGCCCCAGCATAATCACCATTTTTTGGAGATTTGCTGGTTAGGCCATTGTGCTTCCTTGGAATCCCGAAGACAGCCCGGCCAAAGTCTGCCCCAGGTCGTCACAACGACAGGCAGGCGCAGCCCTTGTGGATCAGAGGGAGATTTTCCACCATGCGACTTTGATACCAGGACGGTGGTGGATCCTGCTATTGGTTTACTCTTAGCTAGGCTTACTAATGAAACGCCGGACTCTTTTTCAGCTTGGGAGACCTTTCCAGGGGACGAATCGCCGGCTGTACATCGTAGTCCGACATCTAGGAACACCTCACAGCCACGATAAGGCGGTAAACCGTTGGGAGGTGAGAAGTTCTATAGAAAAGATAGTGTATTCTTCAAGGTCGTCATTGGAGATTTCAACGCCAAGATTGGACTAAGTGAGACCCACGGATTAGAATGGAGCGAACAGGGTGAGCTGCTCTTTGAGAGTTTATCACGAAGACCAAGGCCATCCATGATAATTCGCAATTCCAGAAACCCCCAACACCCCACTCACCTCATCGTTGGACGTGGGGGTTTCCCAAAGGAGAGTGCCATAATGAAATAAACCACATCATAGTAACTCGAAGGTTTTGCCTAACCGATGTCGCTGTTGTCCCAAAATTCTACATGGGATCTGACTACGTCTCCTTCGTGCAGGATTTCATTTTTCGCGGAAAGGGAGAAAAGCTGCTAAATTCACAGACCAAAATTCCCAAGACCATCATAAACTGGATTTATTCAATTCACTGGTCGGCCGTTTTGAAGATGTCGTTCTTGGCAGCATCGATGAGGAATGCGGTTGGCTTATTTAACATGTTAGTGCGATGAAAGCGGAGAGATAGAAAGTCGCCAAGAGACGTCTATCTTCAGAAACACTGGAGCTGATTCTACACCATGGAATCAAACAAGCAGAAATGGCCAATTCACGTCCAAACTTGCAAAATACTGCAGAAAGGCAGTAAAAGAAGATCTTGAAGAGAAAGAAGCAGTTCTTTTGGTCGAAGCGATGGAGACTGGGAAAAGCATTCGAAAAACCCATCAAAACATCGCCACTTGCAAAACCAAGATGGTTGCCTTCCCACGCTCAGACGCAACAGTTACACATTCCAGAAAGGTAATGGAAAAAATCATTAACGATCACTACTGAAATCTTAGGGGCGCGTGTAACGCAGTGGTTGGAGGCACCACTGCGACACACACGTGGAATCGATCCTCGCGCTCATGGCCCACCAAGCCTTCCACGATCCGGGGTCGGCAAGTTGGTATCAGACTTGTCTGGGAGGATAGCAGCACTGGTTCGATACATCGGTAGGCCACCGCGAGTCATTGTAATGGCTACATATGCATTCATTCACCTCCAACGATACTTAATGAAGTCGAATGCATGGCGCATCCCTCAGGAATTGATCAACGCAGAGAGCTTTTAGAGCTTTTACTGGAATTTTTTCAATAGGCACTTCCTTCTGCTTGCATGTGAAATAAGGGAGGACGGAAACGTCGTCCTACCAGTTCTCGTATTTCGACGATGTGGATTCGACACCTGAAAAACCTTCCATCGTTCCTCGTCAATACACTGGTTCGACTTTTCACACCTTACCTGGCAGAATACAAGGTTCTTTCTCAGTAGAAGACCAGCAGGACTGTTTTATTGTTCAAGAAGGGTGACCGCCACGACATCGGCAACTATCATCCATTCTGCAACTTCTCTCGAGGTATTAATAGAGCACTGGACGAAGGAGAGCCATGTGAGGGAGCAGGGTTTCGAAAAGCATTCGGTGAGATAGATCACATGCACACAAAAAGAAAAAACACTGAAGTATCGTGACAGTACAAAGAACCGTTTCGTCTGTGTATCACTTTAATCGTTTTTAAGAAATCTTTTGCCTCAGCTGAGATAGAATCGTTCATGGAAGCTCTCGAAAACCAAGGCATCCTTACTGAGTGTATAGAGATTCTTTGTGTGCTGTGTAAAAATTTCACCATTGAAATACCACCGTTTTATAACGATACCAACATCGACTTTAAAAAATGAGTTAGGCTAGGCTTATTCACCTCGAGAAAGTCGATGGTCTTGTCAGCTACACGATCCTCGTATCGCTGACGACATCATTTTTATAACATCAAACATTACCCATGCAAAACAAATGCTTGCCGACTTTAATAACGCTAGTAAAAAATTAATTCTTTACTAAGTCTTACAAAAATTATGTTCACGAAGAACGGATTGGTTTCGTATGCCCTGTTCACTTTCAACGAAATTAGTATATTCAAATGCTCCAGCTACGTATATCTGAGTCGAGAATATCAGCGATGGAATATCTGGAACGCGTTTATGTACTTCAGAACGTCGAAAGTCAGGTGCGTCGAACTCTTGATGTGTATAAGCAACAATCTATGGATAAGATCTGTCAGCGATTGGATTCTTCGAGATGTTAAACGTATTGCAGGAAGATCACTGACCCAATGATCAGAGTTCTTTGTGAAAACTCTAGAGGAAGATGTAATGCTCAAAGATCCTTAAAGCGAGTTGTGTGCACTGTGCTACTCCTGCACGCGAGAGAAGGAAATCAAAGGTGTTCTGGCGCCCGGTCTAGTCACTCGACAAACAACGGGATGACGAGTGATATAAGTGATTAATTTTTGAGTTCCTGATTACTTTGATCACGGTGTGTTTGTTATCGTTTATCTGTAAGCAATATATCTACACGTTCGGAAAGGTGCTTGTGGTTTTTTTTGGGTTGTTAAAGTGTTTGGGACCGAAGGATTGAACAATTTCAAAGAAGTTGTAGCTCTATGTAGTTTTCTTCATTATTTTAAATGTGTTAGAGATTTGACTTTTTAAAAGGGCTCCATAGCTCGGATGTTTTTAAAAAACAAGATGCAGGTATGGTATTAATGGTGCGTCAATGGGCATCGCCACCTATTGCGCAAAGATCCACTTGTACAAGCTTCTTCGTCAAAGAGACGAGAAAAAGCCCCGTTTATGAGCTCCAGAAAATCGCAAATTCAACATGGTAAAAAGAAAACGTTTGCGTTTTGTTGATTAATCTTTCTAGATTCTGATGTTTGATGTTTTTTACTAGAATCCGCTAAGTTTACTAAGGGATGAGATCTCTTTCGTTTTGTTACCTCGCACTGTCTCCTACGGATGGAAGTTATTGTGATCATGTCTAAGTCTTGTTTTTCCCTTTCACTTTTTTCTAACTGAAGAGAAATTTTATACTTTGTAGCTAGGATTCTTCCGTTAAGGCAGCAATTTCTACGGTTATTGATGTGGTGGCTCAAGGGCGATGAAACAGGCTTAACTGGTTTCTTGTGACCAAAAAACTTCTGGTTGAGGTGATTGCTGAACTATCCACGATACTGCATTGAAACGAATACTGCACTACTGTTGCTAAATAGAGCTTTAAAAACTAAGGTATTGCTCTCATCATGATTAGGCTAGTGGTTATAACTGATTTTGTTCTCAAAATCGGGCACTGGAGAATTTGGTTTTAACCTTAGGCTTGCAACCTCTACTGGTAAATTGTCAACGTCGTCCTTTCTCAAAAGCAGTATTTCATAAGGAGGAACATTTATTCGATATGTTTTGGTGAGTGTTGGGATAGTTTCTTAATTTGGGCGGGCCCAATGCTTTATCGTATGTGTGTATGTGTTAGCTTAGGCATGGTATTAGCTAGGGAAGAACAGTTGGTGCTTCAATACTCAATTTTAAGGATGCTGATAAGGTTCCTTTCTGATCTTCTGTTCGATAAAGTTTGTCTTCAATGTGATTAGACATACTGTTTGAGTCCTTCAATAATGCTTAGCTTTAGACCTCACCGTAGAATAAAACTTAGTTTTACATGCATTGATAGCTCACGAAATTCTGATAATCTTGCACTTTAGATCTAAAGAAATCAAATGCATGTTTTTTCCCATTGGTAGCCCAAAACGAGGTTGATAGAAAAAATTCCCATTCAGCTAAGTGTCATCACAAAATGCCACGAAGGCTATTTCTTTTTTTGCAACTCAAATTCCATATGATCACCCTACAAGAGCGCAAAAGCAGGAGGACCGAAATATGCCAATTAGATGATGGAACTCTTGCTATATGTGTAGGGACCTTTCCGACACAAAGAGTGAGAGGCGTTGGGTTTGTCGTACATCCACCTATTTCCCATCTAGTCATCTTATACGAAATCCTGTCACCGCTCTTGATCATTCTTGATATCCAATGTCCATGTCAAAAGACAATCAGTATCATCTGCTGATCGTCATCAACTTGTATGAGAGCTAGCTGGACGGATTCTATAGCCAGTGGGAGAAAGTAATTCGCAGCGAGGAGTCCTTCTGTAAAGTCATTGTTGAACACTTCAATACCAAATTAGGAACGGCCAACGAAAACGAACACAGGATAGGAAAATTCGGAATGTGGAAACGAAATGGAGTTAGAAACGTCTCGTGGGACTCCTATACGCAGCAGGTCTCTCTCCATGGAATTTTATTTTTTGAGAAGAAAGAAAACAGCCGGCGGACATGGGACTCTTACAACGGCAGGACTCCTGTGAAGATCGACCACGTATTCACAAACAGACAATGGCGCCTCTTTGACACTTCAATGGTGCCTGGATCCTAGCCTGGATATGAAGTTCACAACAGGGAAATTTTATGCCAGTCCATTCCGCTCCAAAACCTCTCTGAAATCCTCACTGGTGAAAAAGCTTAAGCGATTCAACCAACCCTCTAAAGTCTGAATTGCAATAGCAAGCATGAGGAGAGGCACAGTTTCCGAACCCGACAATATCACAGCCGATTTCACTATAGCTAGAGGCCACAAATTATATACACCTTCCACAACTCACATGACATCTTAACTTGAAAAGGAGAAAATCCCAGAGTAATGGAGGACGCCGCTTATGCTCATCCCAGCCAAGAAGGATATGCCCATCTCAAAGACCTTGTGTGAGGCACAACCAGTTTAGTAAACAGATTTTCGAGAAAAACTTTCTTGCTTGGGCAACATCCAAACCTTGTCCAGGGTTATTGAAGTTTGCGGACAACACCTCCTAGTCTTAGCCCTGACTTTTTTTGACTAGGAAAAAGTGTTTGACAGTGTCAAAGTGAATGCAATCCTACCAGCACTTATCGACCAGGGAGTGGACCCGTCTTACATAGGAGCTTTATCTCACTGTTACTGAGAATACACTACGAAAATACAGCTTTTCTATAGATCTTTTGCAGTGCCCATATGAAAGAAGGGTCGACAAGACGACACCTTATCGCCAAATCTGTTTAATGGTTTACTGTAGTGGATAATAAATCCACTCGATTGTGGTAAGAAACCATAGATTCTGATGGAAACTTTCTATCAATTCTTCGTTTCATTGCTGATATCGTCACCTGTTTGGGGAGTACTCAGTGAAGCAGACCCGGTGCTCAATAACCTCAGCGAAGCGGGAAAGAAGATCGGACTACACCTAAGTCGGAAGAAAATCCAGCCCACAAAAAATTCACAGCACGAGGGCGAATAGATCAGACTGGATCGTTCTCTGATTACGGAGACTACCTCGTACGTGTACCTTGGGCTTTGAACGTGGAAAATAACATTAAGAAGGAATTAAAGAGAAGAAGGATAGCAAGAAAGTCCACATTCGGGCCTCTCAAAGAAGCCATTAACCAACTAACAGACCCAAAATTGTGCACTCAGCAGTCCTTCCAGCGCTCTGTTAAGCAGCAGACGTGTGTGCAGCTCATGATCAAATCTTTGAGATCCACGTAGTAGGAAGAACAGATGATGATAGATGGGCGGAATGATGACTGAAGTGGACTTTAAGACAATGCAAGGGTCACGTGGCAAGGCCATGCATACGATACACTAAAGTGTTCTGCTAAACGCTAAACATCTTTAAAATTTTTAGAAATTCGGAATGGATCTCGCTGACGTCACCGTATTCGAAGCAAACCACTACCGTGGACGACGATTGCATGGGAAAGAAATGAATGGGATTTGTGTTGGGGCTAGCACCTTCAATCAGAACGGGTCATAATTTTCCAAGCACCAAATAACGTTTCACCGCCTTTGCCTTCTTCAGAGCCGGATTGGTTCAAGTCGATTGGCCGCAACTGTTCCTTCTTCAGTTGTGTCTCTTTGTAACCGCACGACCGCACCGTCAAAGAGTAGAATCCAATCTTTCAGATCTGAAGAGGACGAACGCTGTGAAACGTTGGTCGAATAAAGACTTTTTTTTATCAACCTCGTGTCAGCCTATCAATGAGAAACAAATTTTGGGTTTTCCTGCCTAGAACAGAGAAAATTCGGTTTTTGAGACATCATGTACAGTTTTGTTTAACTAGAAACCTCATGTTTGAAGCGCTGTATGGCGTCTTTCACGAACAAAGCGCTGGCGCAAATTAGAGAGCGAACATGGAGCTTGGACATGCTTCGACAAACTAGAATGAAAGACGCTGTTGTACACATCAAGATCTCAAAGATAGGTATGTCGAATTATTGATTTGTATTGACGACAGTCGGTGGGCAGAGCCCGTGGAAGACTTGCTCGCATGGAATTAGGAATTTGTATACGGGCATCTTCCTAAAGTTGACGGCGATATGTCACTACAACTGGTTAATAAGATTCCTATGATAATTGCAACATGTATCACCTGTCCTCTCATTAACAGCCGAGTGATTCGACCGGTAGCCAGCAAATTCACTATTTTCCCCGTCGCTTGGATAAGTAACCCAGTGAGTTCTGCTCGCTCTAGGAGCCTTTGAGCACCATATCTTCCTTCTGTAATTTTATGAAGAACTCTAGCCATCAGAATGGTGGACTTCCCACAGCGCATTTTCCATCCCGGAGAATCCTGTTGCTAACGATTCGTGCCCATCGGCTGGCGTTCATACGCATTTTTCTCTGGCTCTCCTCCTTTTAGACAATATGGCATATAGAACAATGACACCGTTAATCCTTGATAGTTATGCGAACTTCAGACCCACTTTCTCAGTTGAGTGATTATGGGTACTTCCAGCATTGTCCACTCTATTGCGTCTTCGCTGAGTGATCCCTCACCAAGCATAGCTTAAGGCAAGCGGCCAGTCTTTCGACGCGTAAATTAAGGCAAGAAGAATTGTAAAGTCGAAAACGTGTTGCGTGTCTTAGTCCTCTTCATTACATCGCTTGCATTCTAATCCAGGTACACATAACGCTAGAATTCACTTTATTCATTTCATCAAAGCTGTATGGCATCTCAGAAGCAATTTCGTTTTTTATGAACATGGTCTTCTTGAGATTCAGTCAAAGACCAATCTTTCCAACAGGCGTGGTCGAAATAGGCTATTATTCGTTCTGCCTGGCATTCCATTCCTCGATGTTTCAAGAATGATTTTATCGGCGAACTGAAGGGGTGTCGTGGTCAAACATCGATTTTGGCTTCTTCTCCTGTTCCAGTTCTCGCAAGGCGCTCTAACAGGCCATTGTAAATGATTTTGGAGAGGTTTCATCGCCTTGACAAACTCTTGTTTCACGCCAATGCTCTTGTAGAATAGTAGGATTTTTACGCATGGTAGTGATGTCATTCATTATAAGTCAGGCTCAGGCTCGATCAACACTGGAGCCACCATTTTCCCTCCGGCGTCGGAAAGTCCGTATCACACTTGTGTGCAACCATGCCATTCACACTAATGTAAGAGCCACCTGGACTAGTATTCCACTTTAATCGTGACGAATATGAAAATCCTTATCATCTAGATATTGTTCGGTCATCTTCTTCTTTTGTTCAAAGAGAACTACAGCCAAATTAGAAGACCATTGTCGACTTTGTATTAAAAGCTTCCAAACTGCAATGTTTTTCATATTCGAGGAAGATTTCTCGAATACAAGATAACATAGTTTTCTTTCATCCCAATGCGCGGCGATCGCTTTTGATAAAGATATGAAGGCGTTTCAGTATACTGCCTTGAGATTTCAAGAAAAGCAATTCTAGGCCTGTATTCAACTTGTCAATGAAATTAGGGTATAACAGATCTTTGGTTCACAACCGAACTCAAACGCCAATACAACCATTTTTCACGGGTGACGGTTTAAGGAGAACGAAGCGAATGGAAGTGCTGAAATGCAAACAGCAAGTGATAATGGTCCACCTAAGTAAATAACTAAGCGAAGCAATCGGTAGTAGTTACAATGTAATCGCTTTTTATTTACTGTTAAACTTTTTTATGGCGCAGTATGATGTGAAATATATTCACAATGGTGATGAGATATTTGCAGAACTCCGAAGTGCGGCCGTCTGTGCCGAGAATCGAACACGTTATCACGTTTTCATGGGGCTAACGCGTTCACCATCGCACCATGCGAGTCATTCGTTTCGGCTTTCTCCTAGCTGCGTTTTATGGATGCTATCAGCAATCAAACAGGATTTATCTGAGGAGCACAAGTCGGCATCGAACCCATTTAAGCTGAAGCTGTAAGATAAATCACAATGTAATCATTTTTTATTCACTGCCCATTCTTTTTTCATGGCAAAGTATGATGCGAAATACAACTAATACAACACAAACAGCGCTTATAAAACATGGATGAGAGAAAGGCGAAATGAAGGGTTCGCATGGTGTGGTGGAGAACACGTCAGCCCGGAACGGGTAATAACGAGGTTCGATCACAGCCGCACCGTTGTATTTGCATTTCACATCGTACCTTACCATGAAAAAAGAATAGGTAGCGAAAAAAAAGTAATTACATTGTGATTTATGCTACAGCTCCGGCTTAACTGGACTCAATGCCGATTTGTGTTTCCCAGATCGATCCCGTTGACGGGTGATTGTCATAAAACGGTTGGGAGTAGGTAATTGCGGTCTAAAAATATCTTTCACGAGCATTTCTCCAGTGGAAGGAGCTCTATAAAATGTTCAGCTAGTCACTGAAATTAGTGGCTTAACTCTACACTACAATCAGCGTTCATAGATAGGCTTGTTGTTCAACACTTATGCTTACTTTGTATCCGAGACCTTTCAAAGTGAGTTGTGTTGTATTGTGGCAATGGAGCAACCTCGTTACACAAAGCATCTAACATTCGAGTTCCACATGGACTAGTTGGGATAATAATTAAGGTGAATGTAGTGGTTCCATTTCCTTGGGATCGATTGAAAAATACAGTAGTTCTTCAAATGATGCTGCAAAAAGGTGAGTAGTACTTCTTAACTCTTAAAATGGTCCAGCATCAATAACCTATCTGACTTATGGTGAAAGTTAACTAAGCCACAGAACGCAAATCTTGAAATCAATGTTCAGATCGTCTGTGTTTTCCATCATTTGGTAGTTAAGTGATGATCTGACCTCTGAAACAAGTGCATCGAACGAAACAAAACCGGCTCGGCTCCGTCTATGGTTTTATTGAAATCGGATACCATGAAAGGAGAAAACTGTTCGTACAATGTGTGTATTCTACACAAAACGTGCTATACTGCTGTATTTTTTTACTTACCAGTTTTTTTCTGAAGATGATGTCACGTCAGTTGCAGCGTGGGGAAACCAATTCGTGTGAACTTCGTGATTATATTTAGTGCGCGCGACCTCTGAGCTGAACCGACTTTAACCTCTCTTAGTGATTTCTTCAAACCGTACTGACAATGATTCTTCTTTTATGTTCTGCACAATACTGACGCTGCCGAGAACTGTTCCGCCAGGAAATGAAGCTATTAGTTTCAAACTATTATGTTTATTGCTATCATCATCGATAATATAAATATTATTACTATAGGGTAAAAGACAAAGTGTTTGTTGTTAACCAGTACTTCATACCTGTTCCTCACATTCGAAAGCACTCAGCACCGCTAGAGGTTGAGTGCACATCTTACCTATGCAATTACTTGCGTTCGCATACTGAAGTGTCAACTCAATGCTGCTATTCTCCAGACAAACCCGGTGCCAATTTTCCGATTTCAGAGGGATTAATGACTTAGTTTGATCGAGGCGCGAGAGCGAACCAGCGATCACGTGTTCAGTGCAGACCACCCATAACGATTTTGTTATACATGCCCCTATTATTATTACCAGTAACAGGGCTATTGTTGAGTTTACTGTCGCCGCTATTATCATTTTTATAGTCAGTTGAAGCCCTTTCTCGATTTTTCGTCACTGAAAACTTCATAAGATACGTTTACTATGCTGGAATTCATTGTATTGTTCAGATGAGATAAATTCGCCGTTAATTGCAAGAACGATTATATCGATTTCGATCACATAACGCCCATCATCACTCAAATCTCTGAACTTATATTGATTACACAATTGTCCGAATTTCTTCTTATTGATCAGCAATATCGATTTGCACCATTCTCACTACCGCTGATCGCACAGTTGACGTAATGCGAAGTTGGAGGTAGGAAGTGGTAATCCTATGCACATACAATAGAGTATGTGACGAAGCTAGTAGTCTCAGCGGAGTTTTCACGCATTCATCGTCAAAAATATTCCCGAACATCTTATGTTAACTGCTAAGATAACAGATTGAAAATTCTCTAAATGTCCTTTAGTGGAGCCAGAAGAATGTTTCCTACAACTCTGCACTGACCAAACCCGTCAGTACTTTCACTGTGTTGCCAATAATAGTTCCCAGAGCTGTTACTTTTCTCAGCTATTACAGTCAGCTTTTGTTCTGGTCCATTCGTTTCACAAAACAGTAAATATGCTGTCGATTTCAGTCATTCAGGTGATAATCACTTAGGGGAAATCACCGGAAGACAGTATTTATCTGTCTGGTCCTTATTTCGTTTTTCTTTGCGCTCATAGATCTCCAATGATTGAACCATTCTCATTAACTCTTTCAATCTTCCTTACTTTTTACACCTTTATAAGTACGCCCTCCTAGGGTTAAGGTTTTTTAGGGTTAAAAACAACGGATATAAATCAATCCGCCCTCATAAATAAGTGATACACAAAAAAATCATAATTAACCACTTAGATCCTACGCTGATATTATTTTCTACATTATTTACTATTGCGATTTCGATGCGTCCAAACGTGGTTGTCTCCATTGGAATCGCAGATTTCTCCTGAAAGGAACTTATAAAAGTCTTTAAGTGGTTTTTTCGATTGGCTGAAACTAGTCGGAGACTTGGGGCAAGTAGATCGAAAGTTCTTGTGGCCTCTTTTAGATCACCAAACTCACACCAAATTGCTGCAATCGATACTAGTACTAGCTCAATCAATAATAGAAATATTAACGAAAGATCTTTTCTTATAAACCCTTGTTCCGGTCTTAACAGATGCCATCCACTATGCATTGAGTGAAATTCGTTTGCTAGGAAAACAATGACCGCCGTTTCCAATCTCAAACTAAGACATCTTAGCTCATATTGAACTTTATTAATTGCAACCACAATGTTGCTGAGATATTTTGGAAACTTTGGACCGCAGGTGCCTATGATGGGGAACGAACGCGTTATTGTCCTTTCCGGAAGTAACTTAACTTTCTCCCCAGATCGATCCCATTGACGGATGATTGCTGATGGCGTTGATCGATAGAACTAGCTGAGAGACAGGCGAAACGAATGGTGGTGTGGTGGTGAACGCGTTACTCTCCGGAAAGGACAATACCGCGTTCGTTCCCCACCAAAAGCACCTGCGGTCCACAGTTTTGCAAAACATCTCAACAACGTTGTGGTTGTATTTCGCTTAGTACCCTGCGGTGAAAATTGTAGTAGGCAGAAAATAAAAGGTAAAACATTGTGATTTATTAATTGCAACCAAAATGACTAAAATCTGTAGCTTTAAGCTAAGCTGTAGCAAGCTCTGTAGCTGTAGCTAAGCCTATAAGCTAAGATAGATAGAAGTTTCCTTATATTGTCATAATTGTCCTGGTTTTCTGGGAGCTCACGGAAAGTATTTCCTTCCCTTTCTTCTTCGTCGAGGTTCGCATCTCGAGCCCAAAGACAAAAGAAGGAGCTGGGTGTCATCGAAGAGGAAAAGGTGCTTTTTCAGTTTCAGTTGTCGCGCTTGCATACGATGCTTTCAATCTTTTGATTTTATTTTTTATATTTTCTTGAAAATATGTGTCATCGGCGTATCTAAAATTGAAGCGGTATTTCATAACACTTGTGCATGTGATCAAAGCCATAGAAAAAATAACACTATGAGGTTCTCGTCTCCTCAGGTTCTCTAGTCGTCGAGAAATTTCCCTCAGTCGCTGAAAAACTAGCTTCGCCGTGAATCTGTGAATACGGTTACTCTAGCAGAGATCTGGTTCTCGCAACGATTTTGCTGGTTTAATGCAATTCAGCGAGTATCGTTTACAGTGGCTTTTTTCTAAAGCTCCGATAGGATCTACAAAATTGTTGACGTAAATGTCACTCGTCAAATGGAAAGTTCTCGTTGCACATCTGATTTTATGGTGGAATTTTAGCGCACTGAACGGCAAGTGTTCTATCGATAGTATAGAAGACCCCTTTGGATCCCTATGCCTTTGGTCTGGTCATATCAATCGATAACATTTGCAAACCTCATAACAATGAGTTTCATGTGATTCATTAATATACTCCTTTGGATTACAGTGTACAAAGTATAAGCTGCTTATTAAAATTTGTCACAACTATCTAATCAATATTTTTCGCAATAAATCAAATTTTCATGGCAAAATTTTATAGCAGTTTTCAGTTCGCGGCAAAAGTTTGGTTAAAGCAGTAGAAGAGAAACCCATAAAGGATAAAGTAGCTAGATAGGATAAGGGAGGTATTGATTTTTTTGGAGACTGCTGGCAATAAGGCGAACACTTTCGATCTACACCATCAAAAGATCTACAAGTACTACCGATTTCGCTAAAGTAGTCAATTTTTTATCAAATTTACGCTGATATGAGTCATATTTGGTGTTTCTTTTACAGGGATGAAAAATAGGGTTTTCTCCTCCTCGATCCTGCACCCTTGAATTCATCGTAGCGTTTGTATCGTTAGGGCATCAATCAATCAATACTCGTTTAGTGCTCATCATTCTGATAGCTTAACGGTGTTAAAATGAAGTATAAATGCTGTTCAAAAATCATATTCGCTTCAAGTCTTTTTCTTTTGCTTTTCATTAGCAAATAGAAACCATGAACTATTGGATCGATCGCTTAAATGTTCGGACAGAGTTCCAAAGTAGTCGAAACCTCAGCAAAATGATGATAAAGGTTTTCATTCGTAAGAGCGACATCAACGAAACCTTCCAGCCATTCCTTCTTTATCAGTTTACACATCACTCAGTTAGAACTCTGTTTTTATGGAGTCATTCAGAACGCTTTTGAAAAGTGATACGTTTTTTTTACTCAGTCATTTTAAGTGGTCAATATGGCGTTTTGGAGAAAGACAACGTCGATTGGCTAAACATAGTTTACTACTAGTTCTTTTTTTTTTTCATAAAAAGCAACAAGCTGAACGCATAGATCTGATCGCTGCTTGAAAACGAAATGATAGTATTCGCTCTTCGATCCAGAGAAAAGGGAAGTTTAACATCTTACGAACATGGATGGATTTGTGGACGGTATTTCATCATGGTTTGCATATATTTCTCGTGCTTCCTCGTGTAGGATAAGTAGAGAAAGAAACCAGACAACACAATTGAGAATTCTCGGCACGGTTTCACCTGCTAAGGGAGAATTTTTGCAGCTTCTTCTCAAAAAAAGAGCATCTGTGAGACACTTGAGAATAGAAATTATAGAAGAGTTGCATTAGAATCACTAGCCGACAATCGGTTAATAGATAAAATAAGTGGCTTCGTTGAATATCATACGAAATGTCAACAGTAGTCGGCAACGACGCCCTGTCATGGTCGTGTTGCTGCAAGCGCCCGTCATGCTTTTCAATCGTAACGAAATCGTTTCCTTCACTACTATTACGTTTTCTTTGCTTGCTACTGTAGTAATGTGCCTTCGTTCATTGATGAGCTAACACAAGACTGATAAAATAGACTTTATTCGACTAAAACTCATCGATGAGAGAATGTACATTCTCAGGACCGACTTTCTATTAACCTCGGCATTGATTGATAATTCACTGTTTTTCTTCAATGAGCAAACACGAGGCTGGTATTATAGAATTTATTAGCACATAATAGCTAACGTTTCGGCGGTTTCATCTTCTTCTTTTGCATATTGCCTATTCTTACCTATATGATTTTTCTGATATAAGATTGGCCTATTCCTTTTTCATGGCAGGGTGTTATGCGAAATACAACACTCACCTACTTGAACGGTCTGTCTTCACCGTTTGTGTGGACCCCAGCGTAATTCTAATTCTCCGAAGATTTGCTTGTTTGGTTACTACGGCTCCCTGGATTTCCAAGGCCAGCGAAACCGAAGCCTTCGTCAGGTCGTCATTATCCCAGGTAGTCGCCGCCCTTGTGGAGCAGAGGGAGATTTGCCACCACACGACTAGTTTCATACCAGGACGGTGATAATGCCTGGCATTGGTTTGCACCTTTCTAGCTTTCGGATGGAAGCGAAGCGTCATGCAACAGTGTGTTTCAATTACTTAAATTTGATGTTCTTGGTCCTTTCTTGTTCTTCTTTCTCTTTTTTTAAAAGTATTTCTCTAGTTATAAGTTATTGCCTCAATGTGAAGTGCATTAACCCATTCTGCCTCGAGTGCGCAGTGTATAGTGTCCATCTACGCTTTAGGGGGTTTCAGAGTTTTCTCTTTTTTTGCCGCTCTATTTATATTTATTCTTTGGCTTATCGAAGGTAAATCAAAGTGGGAGGTGTGAGACCATGAAATCCTATCCCTCAGCTTAGTGATTTGCAGAAAACGGGTTTTCCAAGAAGTTCATTGACCGGTAATTTAACTAACAATTGACTTTTGATTTCTTTTAATCCCAATAGTTACTGCATGAAATGTACGGATATAGAAGGCACAAATAGATCCAACATAAACTGCAAAGTACTTCCAAATGCCGGCAGCAGTGCATTTGCAATATGTAAAATAGTAAAATAAATGGTGGCTACATGTCATTCATAAACGTGGAACGATAAAGCAAGGTCTCTTTTGCAATGCCGTCATGTTAGACCCTTAAGTCCTCTAGTTATCGAGGAGAGATTTTTTATTCTCAAAAAACCAAAATCCTCAGGCGACGATAATTTGCTTGTATTCGATTAGGCCAACCAGGAAGAACGGTGCAGAAGCGAAGGGTTGGAAGTGTCGTTGACGAAATTATAGGCAAGACGATCCGACGCGCTGTAATTCATGAAGAAAAGAAAAGTTGGCATTCATTGAGGGAGAAATGGTGGACTTAATAAGAAATACCTGTTTTATTTAGTTCATCTTTGATAAGCAATCGATTTCTAAATGAAAAGATTGTTTGTGAGAACTGAACCTGACAGTTAAAAAGCGTTTACGACCTTCCTCTTTAGTCCTATTGTTCCTAAATATATCTATTTGGTTCGTTGTTCTTCCATGTTTGACATTTCACCGTTTTTCAATGTTTATTTGATTAAATGAACTTGAAATTGTAACGTGACCCGCCAAATTGCCTAGTACTTCCTCAGTATTTTTCTGAGCTTTAAGTGCATAGAACTCTTAGAAATGTGTGAAAATGTGGGGAAGGCATGAAAACACAGCTTGTATGCTCTTTTATTCATTTTCAAACTTCACTAGATCATCTCAGCCTTGTCTATATTTTCGTCGCGACTTTTTTAGTAGAATAGTCTCATCTGTAATTTTACTGTTTTCCAGGTATTTGTTTCCGATAATCCTTCGGATTGTTGTCCATGTTGCACGCAATCTTATCTTCTGTTTTCATCGTTCCCATCTCATCATATCCGTCACGGTCAGATCGTTGATCTGTTCCATAAACCTCCAAGTCTTCTTCGTTAATCCGTAATCTTCTACGAGTAGTTTGCGATTCACTTTTTCTTTTTCATGAAGGTCGGCGTAAATCTCTTTCATTCGTAGTTATTGGACTGAGTTGTATTTTTATGTTTTTTTGAACAAAAATTGCGATTTTGTAGTCACGAATTTCTTCACATCAATGTCATTCGCTCTTCTGCCCACGCTTAACAACTACGATGATATAAAAGTCAGAAGAAACTTTATTCCTTAAAAGGGGAACATGTGGGTGATTTAATTAATCACCTAGCAAACTTTTAGGCTCTTTTCCTTTTGGTTATGGCAATAGCTATAGCGCAGTGGTTAGAGGCGCCTTGCAATACACATACCTGCTTGCTGGTTCGTTCCCGCACCTGAAGCAAACCATACGCCGCATCGGTCCGTGTTTCGAATGACGAAAAACACCGACTTGGTACATCCGTAGGCCCAACGGAAGGCGTTGCAAAGACCAAATATGCATTCAATCACCTCTAAATGGCCTGGAAAATAGTTGAATGCATGGAGATTCCCTCAGGGTTAATCAAAGCCGAACACTTCATCCTTTAGTACACATTTCTTTCCTTTATACAGTCATACATTGCTTGAACTTACAAGAAACCTGAGATAAAAATAGGAATGTGTTGTGCAAACTTGACTTGATGTTGGTTATCAATCAGAGGTTTGTCGATAAAATTTGCTGATGGTGTTCGAGAACTCTACTTAATAAAACTGATTACTGCCGTCGAATGGTTCACAGTGGTAGAACAGGGTTAGTTTAATCTCCTGTTTGTCTCGATATTCTCTGTAATGCGCTTGCGCCGTGAACACCATGGGTCTCGTTGTTGATCTTTTCCATTCATCAAAATGAGTAGTTTTTCTGTCGTTGACTGCTGTTTTCTGTCCATTCTTTGTTAGCTCGACAGTTTATTTAATGCTACTGTTACATGTTGTATTTTGTTTTTTGAACACGCAGGCTAATAAATGAGATGAGGGTGCTGTATAATTCGAAAATGTTGCAAAAGTTGTAGAAGCGCCAGCATTTTTTAACACGCAACTCACTGCATGCATCGATACCAATGCATATTCATTCTGTTTTTATTTCACTGTAAAGTAATTATTTGCTATGATTTTTTGTTCAACCAGTAGCTTATTCGACACTGATCTCAGGACAGGTGTAGTCTCTGGAAAATAACGCTCTTCACCCAATAATTTATTAAACAACCCTTCCGGACCAGTTTTTCAATGATCACTGCGCGCTGTGAAGAATTATGCGCTGTCCTTCCCCATTGGCCGTCACAGAACATTAGGTGTAGCTGCGTGTGCTTTAAAGAGTAAGGCAATGAGACAAGAGGTAAGAGATAAGAGAGAGAAGAATTTGTAAATGGAAGTAGTCCACGTAACGAAAAGTAACGACAACCACGCACTGCGAGATTTGATATTCAAAATGAAAGTTCTTTGGAAATAAAACCTGTAGACGTTCAGAAGTATCTCAACCAATTCATATAGAAGAGCATTGGTTGGTAAATAATTAGCTAGACCGCTCACAGCCAAAACCGAAAATGGATATCATAATGCTTAAATATGTTTGACACCTTGCATCAAATAGTCGAAAAATTCTTTTCCCTTCGTGATAATCAAGTGGTTTGCAAAGGTATCAATCAACTCATGAGGAATACAATAACAAGGATGCTGAAGTATGAGTAAATCGGGACGTCAGATGGAGTTCGAACTTGAGATGACCCTTTCCGAGGGTCCACTTGTTATTCACTACACCAACCGAGGTCCTTGCTTTGTGTTCCTACCAGCCATTTTTATCCGAACGGTGCCATCAGCGGTCGGCTGAGAGGAGAACAGAATTAGCTACCAGAAAATTGGCAAAGAGGAAGGATAAGCAAAGGCCTAGGTGGTGTAGTAGGTAACACGCTAGACTTCGGGAGGGATAATGGGAGGCTTGTAGCCAAACTGACATTCCGGGTTCTGCTGTTATCTCAGTATCGTCGCAGTTGCCTTTCTCATAAGACCCTACATGAAAAAAGAGTAAGCGATAAAATTAGATCATTTAGAACTTTATATCTGAATCCATCCAGCCTTTAAACTTTAATTGTTCCAGAAATGACCTTCCCACGATCTGAATTCACGCACTTGGAGTGACAGCTGTTAGTTTGCCATATCGTTTTCCTCTGCTCGTTTTCATTTCGTGTAGTCGCTTTCATCGCTGAATATGTATGAGCTTTTTTGTTAGCTTATCACTGAGACAACATATTGATTAGGAACTTTTTATTCTAATTCCACGGCTTTAGAGCTCAGAAACAGCAAATTCGTATGCGTGGGAGTCCGGATGCGACTGTATTCTTCCAGAGAAAACATTTTTTTAGAGTCTTAATCAATATTCGGAATCAGTCACACACTTTCGTTGGCTAGCATGTCCGGAATTGCTGGAATTTCACCCTGACGAATATTTGCAACGTTCGTCAGCCCGCTACTAATTCAAATCGTACACCTGAAAGCCCACAGAGGCTTAATTTCTTCTAGCTAGCCCTTAATTTGACGAATTCTTTTAGACTGTCTTAGCGGCAAACTGCTTCGCATTCTCTGTCGTTCGTTTTTGTCATTAATCAAAAAGTCAACGATTTAAACGAAATTGGCTGAACATTCTGAATATTTGTTTCAGGGTTCTTATTCTTTGCAGTGTATAACCTTCCATTAGTATCAGATCATTTTCGCCTGAGTTCTCTATTATCGAAGCACCTTGTTCCTATCGGATTCTGAACAGTTTTGTAATGACGGGTGATTGCTGTGGCAAAGATCGATAGAACTAACTGAGAGACAGGCGAAACGAAGGACCTGCGTGGTGTGGTGGTGAACGCGTTACTCCCCGGAAAGGACAATAGCGCGTTCGTTCCCCACCACAGACACGTGCAGTCCGGAGTTTTGCAAATATCTCAGCATCATTGAAGTTTTGCCTCATATTTTTACACACTATTTTTCCATTACCAGAATTTTTTTCATTTATTTCGAAATTTTATTTAAATACGACTTCAGCCCTCCATTCATTGATTCAGTGTCAGTGTTCCCACCGTATGGGCAGCTGCTCTATCTGTTTTATGGAGAATTTTAGGGCGGTGGTACTTTGAATCGCATTCTAGTATTCTTAGAGGATTTGAACAAAAAAGAATAAGGGAGAAGCAAGTCAGAGAATATATGGGATGGAATGTAAGTTACCAACGAGGTTGACATTTCTCGACGAGTCATTCTTTCAATGCATGGGCAAGCACTGTCATGAAGATGTCGTACGGAAGAGGACTTCTCCGTGTTTGGAGGGTTGTTATTTGATAATAACGGTGAAGTCCTGAAAGTGAACATCGTACCAGTCTATGGTATCCGTTTCAGTTCATGTGAGGGAAATTCTTATCATGAAAGCCATCGACTGTCGCTTGCGTCAGAAAACCCTTTCTGAACGGTTAGGAAGAAATGAATCGTAGGCACTAACACTACTTGGTCATGTTTTGCTGATTGGTAACCTACGCAGAAATATTTTAATGGGTACAAAAGTTCAGACGGTTAGTGATAACCGTACTGTTCACAAAAAGTATCGTCGTGAATTTGCGAGTGATGACGTCTATTTTCGCGTTAAAGTTGTTCCGTAGAAGTCCCTCATCTCACTGTACATGGAAGCCCAATTCATAGAAGATCCTAATTTCTTAATTAGTTGTGTTTTTAAATTTGAAGCATTTCAAATCATCGCAGAACGTGGAATAAAGATGTTGACCCTCAAAGCAGCACCTTTTTGATCTGTGATGATGTGGAGTGAAAAGTTTGTTGTTCATTTACAGCAATGATAATGCTGCTCATGCTACAACCCACTCACACTGTCTTCAGGAAGAAGCTAATGGAACGTCTTGGCGTATTCTAATGAAGAACAGCGTTCATCGTTTTTTCGCATTTTAAAACTTTTCCAAGTTTTTATTACAGTCGTTTGGCTCTCCCCTCTGTTGAAATGGTACATATTTAAACATGACGTGAGCAGTACTTTATCAGACATTACTTGGATACTTGCAAGCCTGGATGACCCGTGCTCACTGGTTCTGCCGGCCTAGGCATAATTTTCACTCTCTGGAGTTTTGCTGCTTTAGCCGCTGTGGTTTCCTGGGTCCCCGAGGTCAGCCTAGCCAAATTCTGCCCCAGGTTATCACTACCCTAGGCAATCGCCGCCCTTGTGGGTCAGAGAAAGATTTATCACCATGCGACTGGTTCGATACTAGGACGGTGGTGGATCCAGGTATTGTTTTACTCTTAGCTGTGCTACCTGTTGAAAACAGCGGACTCGTCGGCTTGGGAGTTTATGCTGGGGGATGAATCCCCACGCTGCACATTGCAGTCCGGCACCTAGGAACACTTCCCAGCAACGATGAGGCGGTAAACCGTTGGGAGATTATCAGATATTAAAAACATAATACTATATTGGTAAACTAACAAGAGGTTGACGAAAAAAAACTGCTTGGAAACTAACCAGGCTCCGAGACCGCAGCTCTTCAGGATAGGTGCAGAGGAAAAACCATGCCATTCAATGGCAATTTGTGGGAGAGTAAGATCCGTTTTATCCTATCCTCCATTTCCAACGGAATAAGTACAGCTGTAAAACGTTGCTTAAGAAGAATTGATCTAGGAAATTCGGTAACAGTGATTAAAATACTATCGGGCATTCTTAGACGCCAGATAGTTCGTAACCGCCTGTGTGACCACTTACGTGCAACGCAAAATTGCGTAATATGTCATGACGGTAGAGATGGTGATTACATGAGTTCGGGTACGGTTGATCTGATGTCTTGTATAGCTTGTAGGGACACATATGCTGACGCAACGAGTAGACCACTCTGCATTCTTTCAAAAGAACACTTAGTAGGTAAACGGGAATTGAAACCAAACACTCTGCTAGGTGCTAATAAAACGCAAAAACATAACGAAGATTTTGAAGTAAAAGCATCCATCTTCGCACAGGAATCCAAACGTCAGCGCCCTTACTTTTAAGGAGTCATCCTTAATCAATCTCTAGGGGATACGTCGTGCATTCGACTTCATCAACCACTTTTAGAGGTGATTGCACGCATATTTCACCTATATGATGACTTACCGTAGTTTTTCGATGCATCAAATCAGTGCCGATATTCTTCCAGTCAATCCGTTACCAATTTTCCGACCCTATAGGATGGAAAACTTGGTGACATCGGTATGTGGAACAGACTAACCACGTGTGCACTGCAGAACACTTCTCACCGCTGACTTTGAATACGTCATCCTTAATCATGGTCTTCAAACGGTTAGAGTTAGCTACCGATGGGCTGCCACGATTATTTTCGTAATGAAACTCATATCTTCGGTACCAAATGTTCTGCACTATCTATGCTCTGTGCGTAGAAAAACGTTTTCTTGCTCTAGGCTTAAATGACGTCTTCAGTTGCTTGCGGTACAGCAACCGCAAGTCTGATCTTATGAGGCAGAACGATACGGGTATGCCTGAGAAAAGCATTTAAATCGTGATAAAATCTTTATAAGGTGTTTGATAGAGAAAAAATGAGTGGTTAAGCAACAACTAAAACATAAAACAGAATACGGCGAAAATATGATTAATATTTTTTCTAGAAAATATGTTCGTAAAAAACTTAATAAACGGCCAAACAGCCATTGTTTTCAAATCAATCTAATGACGACTATGTTTGACTTTCTAAAGGGAAAACACAAAACACTTGTCTCACTTCCTATTCAGTCATATCGATTTTTTTCCGTTATTATATGTTAGTCATTTGTTAAGCAAATCATCATCGTTTGCTGCCAAACTACTGAAAAAGGTCGAAAAGGTATATATGATTTGTCCTTCGCCTTGCTAATTTTCGCGCTTTCCAGCCGCACTTCGCATTTTGTTTCTGTCCCACCGTCGAGTCTTTCTCACTATTACTTTACTCCTAATTTTTTAAATCTTCATATATTCTTATATAATGCTGGGATATTTGCAAAACTCCGGACCGCAGGTGTATGCGGTGGAGAACGAACGCGCTATTGTCCTTACCGGGTAGTAGCGCACTTCACCACCACACCATCCGGGTCCTTCGTTTTGCCTGTCTCTCAGCTAGTTCTATTGATTTGGGCTCCCCAGATCAATCCCGTTGACGGGTGATTGCTGGTGGCAATAGCGCGTTCGTTCCACACCGCATGCACCTGCGGTCAGGAGCTTTGCAAATATTTCAGCACTATATACGAGTTATATTTCGCAACATACCCTACCATTAAAAAGAAAAAGGCAGTAAGTAGGTTTAAGATTCTGCATATATTTTTTATTATTTGTTTATTTTTTATTTGGAATACGGGAATTATTAGGATCATCTGAAAAATCACAAAGTTGACCTTCATTTTTTGCCTACCTTTTACGTCATGGTGTGATGTGAATTACAACCACAACGATGCTGAGATATTCGCAAAACCTTTGAGCTGACACGAGGTTGATATACAAAAATTTTTCGGATGCCGTCTCGGCGCATTCGCCTTCTTCAGAATCGCATTGCGAAGATACCACCTTAACATTTACTTGATTTCGTGCATTAAGTGAAAAAAGTGTAATTCCAATGATTTTTGTAAGAGTTCCAAATTAGTTATAAGGGAGAGAAAGTGGTCGCAGCACTAATCTGAACAATATTCCGAAAATTCGTGGGCAAACGTCATCAGCCGAAATATTCTAACGACGCCAGATTTGCCTCAGAAGAAGGTTACGATGACCATTTGATGACCAAGGGTTAAGAAGACGAAGTCAACTAGCAGAACTAGATCATGGCGAAATTGCGCCACAAAACTGTAATGTCTGCAAATCGACGAAGTGCACCAAGAAATGCAACCTCTACTGTCTACGTCTACAGTGGTTTATCAATCGAAAGAGACCAATTGGCTTCAACTATAATCACCGGCTGCGAATCAGAGTTCTTAGCTGATTTAACCTAATAATTAAATTTTGTATCACCTGACAACATTCACAACTCGCATGAAACTAACAGCACTGCTTTTCCAAGCATCACAGTAACTGCTTGCTCGGAAAGGATTCATGTGTTGCAAGGTCTAAAATTTTGACGCGGTGGGATTTTTTTATTTCATTCTATTTTGCATGACTCGTAATCTTATCTACTGTGATGATCCCGGCGCTTCTTGCATTCGATTCGTTTTCATCGCGTTCATCGTCCACAATGATGTTCGAACGTTTCGCGTGTTGTTTCAATTGCTGGTTGAGGATTTCTTCTTGTTTCTAAATATCGTAGAATGGTAGTCGTGTGGTTTCTCCTTCAAATTTTGGATATAGCGGGCTAAAGTGTTCATGCGTGGACTGGGGGGGGGGAAG